>CM029015.1:167394122-167536834 GCA_016801055.1 Panax notoginseng | reverse complement strand
ACCATCATGTACCAGCACCTCACAAAGGTACCTTACAATAAAGGTACAGTCAAAAAAATGTTTTAGTAAATAGAATCTTTGGAAGTGTCAAGGAAACTTCGTAATTGGGAGGCCATGCTTCTAGGTTATGATAGATATCATATGGCCATAGAATTATCCTTGGTTGACCCCAATAGACCCCAAAGAAAAATGAGAGGTTACTATCATATTCTTCCCAACGGTGAGTCTTCTCTTGACTTATCATTATCTCCACTGTCTCTAATTGAGAATATACTTCAAACAAACACCAAGATTATATAGGTTGTGCTCGTAGATATACTCAGCAAGTGGATGAGCACAACCCTGTCTTATGATGACACGAGGTATGTATTGCATTAGACATCTTGTATGGTAGTGACGAAAAACACCCTTCCAACGTTGGGTTCGCCCTCACCCTATTTTCTTCACCAAATATAACTACTAAATGATGACCACGTTCTATTCCCTTGTTACCCCCGCTCGAACCCAGCCTACACACTCTTATTACCTGAAAGAAATTGTGAAACAAAAGGGTGAGCACAACTAGCTCAGTAAAGAATATCATGACTAAAGATAAATAAAATATCAATAGCTTCATCAGATAATAAATCAGAGATTTAGAACATATGGTAGATGATAAAAATTTCAACCATAGTTGCAGCGGAACGATCAATCCATTAGAAGAGTCAAATAGACTATAAAGTCTATTTTCTTCTCCATGTTAACAATCCACCAACAATGTTTTATCCCTGTAACATCAATCAACAATTCTGGTCCACAATCATATGAATAACTCATAATCATAACTGTAGTTCTAATTCCTCTTCTCATCCAGACGAAGATAATTTTTATCACCTATCTTTACCTGAAACATCAAATCATGGTTACACCAAATCACATTTCCTGTTCATAATCATACTAATAACTTCATCTTTGCACTACGGCCAAAGATATTCATTTGTATCACCAGTTGGTCATGTTCATCTCAACATCTGTTCATCTTTGCACTACTGGCCAAAGATATTCAACAACATGTCATCTTTGCACTACAGGCCAAAGATATTCATCAACAATTCATATTTTCACTACAGGCCAAAGATATTCCTCAACAGTTCATATTTGCACTACGGCCAAATATATTCATCAACAGTTCATATTTGCACTACAGGCCAATATATTTAATATCTCAAAGAAATATATAATCATTTCAGAATTTATATAAACAATATTTATAACCATGTTAATCAATTCGTCTTTACACTTAAGCTAAAGATATTCAATTATAAATTCAATTGTCATGATCATACCAGTTAACAATTCATCTTTGCACTACAGGCCAAAGATATTCATCAGTCACGATCATACCAATAATTTACCCATCTTTACACTCAAGTGAAAGAGAAATTCAACATTAAGGTTATAAAATGTTATATATAATAGTAAAATCAATATAATCAAAACATCTAGATTTAATATCAAGAGTAATATTCATAAATCAACTATAATTTGGTTAGAAAAGAAACCATTTTATCATGAATAGTAACTCGTGAATAGTAACCCATGAATAGTAACTTCGTGAATAGTAACTCATGAATAGTAAACCCGACACAAAAAGGTAGAAATTCTACAATAAAATACATACCAATATTTCGGTATAATGATATTGAAAGAATAATATTTCTTAAGCGTATAAATAATTTATTTTAATTGTTTACACTTTACTAAATAATGCATTTAATCATCCTAAAATACCAAACTCATAAGATTCATCACCAATAACCAAAAACCCTCATAAAAAATCTGTATATACCTCATATAGGATTCTCAAGTCATAAAATCCTATTTTCTAATTTTCTTACTTCACAAAACATATTTAATTCATTTACTCATAACTAGACCATTTTCATGAAAAATATCAAATCAGTTTCAAAAATATTTTTTTATGGAATTTAGCATAATATAGTCCCATATTGAATCAATATATTTTTCTCAGAATTTTTAAAAATTATTTACTATTTTTCATATGGCCAAAACAGCCGAATATTTAGATATTTATCAAAAATTATACTTTTATCCAAAAATTCTAAAATTTACAGAGTATACTTCTATCATATACATTACTCTCAATAAAAATTTCACCAATTTTGAGTTAACCACAAAAGTTATAAGCGGTTACTTTTAAATAGTCTTTTCTCATAAAATTCACAACTCTTAATCTATACATCCAAAAATCACCATTTTTGGACACAATCAACAAAACTTATCAAAATATTATTTCAAAATTTTTCCAGAATTTTTTGAAGGTCAGAAAAATTACGAAACTGAAAAAACATAACAACCCTTAAAATTCCCTTACAATCCCTTACCTCAAAGTGCAGTATTTCTGACTGGAATGCAAAGCCGAAGGAACTTGCACTGAATAGCAACTCTCTCAGTATCTAAATACTCACAAAATATGCTTCATAATATAGAGAGAGAAGAGAAAAAACTTGTTTCTGGTGTGATTTTCAATTCTAACTTAGTCCTCTATTTATGGAAAATTTTAGCAGACTTGACCTGCAACCTGATGGCTTTACCTGCTACTATTCCCACCCACCACATTTGATTAAAAATCTCAGCACATTTTTTCACCAACCAAGAGTGGAGCCCACCAATTCTAGAATTTTCTACCAAATGATATAAATCTGAAAATTCAATAATTTCTGAACCAGTCATCTCGTAAAATTCATAACAAATTATACGTTTTTTTAACGGTTCAAAATTTGTGGACATATACTCAACTTTATATGTATAACATATCCAAATATTACCACGATCCAACGGTCGGATTAAAAATTATAACCCTCGCAAAATATCTCAAAATCCTAATTTGATTTTTCAATACCTCCGTTTCGACAAAAATACAGATAAAATACCTCAACATTAAGTCCTTCATTTTTAACCACAAAAATATATCCCTCATTTATATCCACATAAATAAATATTTCCTTATCATATGAATCAATAATTAATTATTAACAGATAATATTACCGAATCACATTTATGACAACCATGCCGTTCCAGGAAAGAGGGGGCTTTCAATAAGGATTTATCCTTATTGGCGCGCAATTAGGTGACCAAACCTCTCCTTAGACAGAACTTTCTAGACATTACCATAATATTATCTAATAATATTATTCAAATAATATGAATTATTGATCTGATAATGGGAAATACTATGCAGTGACAATTATTGAAACAACAATAATATAAAATATCAACGCAGTAATTATTGAATCAATAAAATAAATATTGAACAGTAATTACTGTAACAATTATTGAGTAGTGCATTCTCACGTAAGAATCAATAATTTCAAAAATACTGTGTAATACCGTGCGCTACTGTGCAATAACGCGTATTACTGTATTTTTAACCACAGGGTATTTCAACAGTATTAACGGTAACAATTACGCCGTTATTTATAAAAACTCAAATTTGTCGTTTTCTTCATCCGACAGTTATTCATTATGGGGCCCACAATAGCAGCGCCGTCGTACGAATATTCCCCGACAGAAAGAATATTCCACGACATGAATATTCCTCGACAACAATGATTATTTTATAACCACTTGCTTATTTTGAAAAAAATTCATATATCACCTTTAACTTTAACTTTTTATCAATTTAACCAGTTACTGAATCGTAATTATAAGAAAAATTGAATACTTTTATTTCATAAAATTCGGGGTCTTACAATTTTGTGTATTCATTAATGGTCATGATCATGATCATGCCAACAACTGTCCATCAATGCACTACGGGCCAATGAGAACTTTTACCACATCATTTGTAACATTACGGTCATGATTACACCGAATAATCCCTGGTCATAATCATACCAAGTCCATCTATGCACTACAGCCACATATGACTTTAGACATTTTATAAACACGAGGATGATGACAATGATATAAGAATTCAATAAAACAAGTTCAAGAATTAATTTATCCAAGAATTAACAACGTCCAATTTGTTAATATGATACTGCTTTGTGGAGTAAAATTCAAAAATTCTTAGAAGACTATTTTCATGAAAAGATACTAGATGAAGCGCAAATATCAAAGATATTCCACTAATTTCATGGAGTATAGAAGTCAAAGTTTTAACCAACTGAGTATAATAAAGAATGGAATAAAAAAAAAAATCACCTTCCATGCGATAGACCGCACAGACAGGTTATTCCAACAGAATAATAAATAATGGAACCAGGTCCGGCGTAAAACGCACAGACAGAATATTCCAACAGAATAATAATAAAGACGGAACCAGGTTCGGTGTAAAACACAGACAGGATGTTCCAACAGAATAATAATAAAGACGAAACCAGGTCCGGTGTAAAACACACATACAGGATGTTCCAACAGAATAATAGAAGAATGTCACCAAGTATAGGGTAGACCGCGTATACAGGTTATTCCAACAGAATAATAATCAATGGAATAACAACAGTTCTCTTTATGAATAAGAAAGAATAACACCCCTTACCATTTTAAAAAAGAACTGAAATAAAGAAGTAGTTAAGTAGCAGAATACTTTTCTTCTTTCCCTCTATAGTTTCTCTCTCTAGAGTTCAGTGAATTTCGTAAGAAAATAATGAAGGAATGAGCTTCTATTTATAGGAAAATAGAATGCATAGTAACTAATCCATGAACGGTCCAGATTAATTTACTTTAATCTGACGGTCCATATTTAAAGAAAAATCTTTTAAATAAAATAAAATATATTCTATTTATATAAAAGATTTTAGTATGCAAATACTATGAAAAACACTATGCAACACTATGTATAATAAAATTATAATATATTTAATTTATAGAATAACTTTAATAAAGTATTCTGTTTTATATAAAAGATGTTTATGTTTTATTACGTTAATAATACGAATAAAACAAAACTTCATTATCGTAATAATTCATATTATTAATTGACAATAATTGAATCAAACTGAGTGACTTCTCACATAAGCATTGATAATCAATATTGTGTGCTACTATGTAACCACACGTATTACTATACTTTTACTACCGAGTAGTTTAACAGTATCAACAATAAAACTTTCGCCGTTATTTTTAATAAAATATTTTTGTCGTTTTTCTCAATCCGACAATAATTCCGGTGTGGGGTCCACCAATGATTGTACCTATAAGACCCCAACTTTTATAAATAAAGATGAATTTTCTATAAATATTATTTTTGAATATTATGGAGTTAATTTGATATAATGTTATAGTTGTGGGTAATATTTATAAATTTTGCAAAGTACGCAAGTTGTTATATATAATATTCGATTGGTCGGGGAATATTCGTTTTAACAGAGAATATTCGTACAACAACACAATCATTGGTGTACCCCACAACGGAATTATTGTCGGATTGAGAAAACGATAAAAATATTTTATTAAAAATAACGGCGGAAGTTTTACCATTGATACTGTTGAACTACTCGGTAGTAAAAGTACAGTAATACGTGTGGTTGCATAGTAGCACACGGTATGATTATTAATGGTTATGTGAGAAGTCACTCAGTTTGATTCAATTATTGTCAGTTAATAATATGAATTATTTAGCGATAATGAAGTTTTGTTTTATTCGTATTATTAACGTAATAAAACAGAAACATCTTTTTTATTTAAAACAGAATACTTTATTAAAGTTATTCTATTAAATAGAATTTATTTATATTTTATTTAAAAGAGTTTCTTTAATATGGACCGTCAGATTAAAAGTAATCAATCTGGACCGTTCCTGGATTAGTTACTATGCATTCCAATTTTTTTCTCTAATATAGCAGCTCATTCCTTCATTATTCATTACGAATTCACAGAACTCTAGATTTGAGAAACTATAGAGAGAGAGAAGAAAAGTATATTCTGCTACTTAACTACTTCTTATTTCAGTTCTTCTTTAAAACGTTAAGGGTTGTTATTCTTTCTTATTCATGAAGAGAACTGTTGTATTCCCATTTCTTATTATTCTATTAGAATAATCCTGTATACGCGGTCTACCTATACTGGTGACATTCTTATATTTATGTGTGGAACATACTGTCTGTGTGTTTTACACGGACCTGGTTCCGTCTTTATTATTATTCTGTTGGAACATCCTGTTGTGTGTTTTACACGGGACCTGGTTCCGTCTTTATTATTATTATGTTGGGAACTTCCTGTCTGTGTATTTTACACCGGACCTTGTTCCGTCTTTATTATATTTTTTTTTTTTTCTGTTGGAAACATCATGTCTGTATGTTTTACACCAGACCTGGTTCCGTCTTTATTATTATATGTTGGAACATTTCCTGTATGTGTGTTTAGACCGGACCTGGTTCTGTCTTTATTATTGTTTGTTGGAACATCCTGTCTGTGTGTTTTTTACAACGGACCTGGTTTCGTCTTTATTATTATTCTGTTGAAATAACCTGTCTGTGCGTTTTACGCCGGACCTGGTTCCATTATTTATTATTCTGTTGAAATAACCTGTTGTGCGGTCTATCGCATGCATGGTGATTTCTTTTGTTATTCATTCTTTATATACTCAGATGGTTAAGTTTTGACTTCTATACTCCATGAAATTTGTGGAATATCCTTGATAATTGCGTTTCATCCAGTATCTTTTCATGAAAAATATTCTTCTAAGCTTTCTTGAATTTTACTCCAAAAAGCGGTATCATGTTGACAATTTGGACGCTATTAATTCTTGGATAAATTAATTCTTGAACTTCTTTTATTGAATTCATATATCATTGTCATCATTCTCATGTTTATAAAATGTTGTGAAAGTCATCTGTGGCCTGTAGTGCATAGATGGACTTGGTATGATTATGACCATGGATTATCGGTATAACATGACCGTAATGTTAAAAATGATATGGTAAAAGTCATCATTGGCCCGTAGTGCATTGATGGACAGTTGTTGGCATGATCATGACCATTAATGAATACACGAATATCCTTGGCCGTAGTGTAGGGGCGATTCGATGATGTGGATTATTTTATTAAGCTGAGTCCCAGCGATAACAGTGTTAAAAAACCTTTTAAATCATAGAGGATAGTAGATTTTATTTTCTACTTGACTCTTTTAATGGATTGCTTGTTTCGCTGCAGTTAAACTTGATGTTCATTATATTTTATCAGTTTAACACTGTTGAAGGCTAATGATAATTTATTCTGTATTATCTTAGTCATAATATTTCTTACTGGGCTAGTTGAGCTCACCCTTTTTTTTTACTGTTCTCTTCAGGAAATGAGAATATAGCTGGGACGAGTCGGGGAACGGAGTGATGGACCAGATGATAGTATTAATAGTCCTCATTATTTTGTTAATTAGTGTGTGCCAATAATTGTAATGAGGACTCCTTTTGAGTTTGTATAGTCTCTAATAGACAATAACTGTATTCAAACTCACAGTTATATTTTATCGTATTGTACACGACAGTTGTATTAGTAAGTTTGTATTTGTATTCTGTACCATGTATCTGACGACCCAAGATGGGTGTTGTATACCTAATTTTCGGGGCGTCACTGTAAGACCCCAAATTATTAATAAATGAAATTTTAATTTCCTCTATTTATTATTCTGAAATAAGGGTTGATTTGATTAATATGGTTAGTTATGGGTAAAATGCGCAAATATTTTAAATAAGCAAGTGGTTATAAAATATTCATTTTTTTGGGGGGAATATTCGCTTGGTCGTGGAATATTCTTACTGTCGGAGAATATTCGTACGACGGCGCAGTCTTTTGTGGGCCCATAACGGAAAGCGATTGGATGAAAAAAAAGGGCAAAAACAAGTTGTTTATAAATAACGGCGTAGTTGTTACCGTTAATACTGTTGGAATACCCGGTGGTTAAGCACAGTAATACATGTTGATGCACAGTAGCACACTGTATTGCACCAATTATTGATTCTTACGTAAGAAGGCACTACTCAATAATGGTTACAGTAATTACTGTTCAATATTTTATTGATTAAATATTGCTACGTTGATATTTTACAATTGTCACTACACAGTATTTTCCATTATCGGAGCAATAATTTATATTATCTGAATAATATTATTAGATAACATTATTGGCAATGTCTAGAAAGTTCTGTCCAAGGAGAGGTTTGGTCATCTAATTGCGCGCCGGTGAGGAGAAATCCTTATGGAAAGCCCCCTCTTTCCTGGGAACGGCCTGGTTGCCAGTACTGTGATTCTGTAATATTATTTATGTATAATTAATTATTGATTTATATGATGAGAAAAATATTGATTTTATGTGGATATAGATGGAGAAAATTTTTAATGTGACAATTGTTGAAAATTAATATTTTATCTTTTTCTGATAAAATAATTTATTTAAATATATTATTTTAATAATATATTGATGGTGATATTTTTACAATGAATGTGGGATATATGAGTATATGAGGAGGAAGAGTATTTTTGTGGCATTAAATGATTAACAACATATTTTGTGTGTTGGTGGCCACAATTCTTGACCAAAAATTTATTATTGACTATAAAATCGTCCGCTTGTGGATTTCGGTCAATTTATCTTTAGAATTTGGAAAAACTTTCTTCTGTAAAGTTGTAGAGAATTGAATTTCCTATAAAAACTCGCGAGATTCGAATTTTCTGATAAAAGTACTATTTATTATGAATTATTGAAGTTCTGAAGTTCTGAAATAATTGATTTTTGGAAGTTTTAATTATTTTTTTCAAAGAAAACGTTTTTTGTTTGTTTTGTGGGCTACAACATGTGCATAATGAGCTGAGTTCAGATGGTCTTGAGGTGGGCTTGAAAATTATATATATATATATATATATATATATATATATATATATATATATATATATATATAGGAAGAAACAATGGCAACGCACAGCTGGTCACAGCCAAGCAGTTCAAAGAGTTGGGACCACCAGAATTCTGGGGAAAGCCAGATCCGATTAAGGCGGAGACATGGTCAAGCAAATTACCAAGATATTTGATGTCTTGGGATGCACGGAGGAACAGAAGGTTCCATTCGCCACCTTTATGTTCCGTGGCGAGGCAGACTACTGGTGGGAATCTGTGAAGCGTACCCATCCAGCCGCACTCAGCATGTCTTGGGAGACATTTCAGAAACTATTCAATGACAAGTACTTTCCTGAAAGTATTCGTCATATGAAGGAGGTAGAGTTTATTAGACTGGAGCAGAATAACATGACGGTGTCCCAGTACGAGGCGAAGTTTGCAGAGTTGTCTCGGTTTGCACCTCATTTGGTGGAGAATGAGGAACATATGACGCGGATGTTTCTGAGAGTTTGAAACCCGACATACGTTAATATCTCATTTCTCATAAATTTTCTCTCTATTCAGATGTTGTCAACAGGGCTCAATTATTAGAGCGAGATAACGAGTACGGTCAATCGAGGGACCACAACCAGGATCATACTGGTGACAGCAGTCATCAGAACAATGATAACCAGCGGAGAAAGAAGAATATGGACAAGAACGGCAACCACTCTGGTGGTAATCGTGGCCATGAATATAGAAGAAGCGACTCGGAAGGAGATTTTAAAAAGAGGAGATTCAACAATGATAATACGAAGACGTCAGCACCAGCAGCAACTGGTTCCAAGGGAGGAGAACGACCACCGGTCATATGCTATAAGTGCAGAAAAGAAGGACATATCAGCCCAAACTGTCCACAACAGTTTAAGGTATGTTATAACTGTGGAAAGGAAGGACATATCGCTCAAGATTGCACTGTAGCGAAACCAAGTCCAACGGGGGTGGTGACTCAAAAAGTTGTCCCAGAAAAGTCAAAGTCAACGGTTCCTGGAAGAGCGTTTTTCGTGACTGGTCAGAATGCGAGGAACCCGAACGAAGTTAGCACGGGTTAGTTAATTATAAATTTTTGTGAAGTCTATACCTTATTAGATACCGGTTCTACCCATTCATTTATCTCTCCTGCTTATACTCAACGTTTAAATTGACTCCGGAGAAAATTAGACTTTGACTTATCTGTTGAAACTCCGTTAGGAGAAACTTTCATTACATCCACTGTTTATAAATCTTGTTTGATCCAAGTTGGCACCATCACATTACCTGTTGATCTTATCTCTTTAAAAATACTTGCTTTTGATGTGATTTTAGGAATTGATTGGTTAACTACTCATCATGCCAAAATTGATTGCTTTCGTAAGGTTGTTAGTTTTCATATTCCTAAGCAACCTGTTATTCAAATTCAAACAACCAAACCATTGAAGTCAAACTCTTTCATATCAAGCCGTAAAGTCATTCATTTATTGAAAAACGGATGTCAAGCTTTCTTAGCTATGTTATGGACTTGAACAAAAATACGTCAGATTTAAATGATATTTCTATTTTTAGTAAATCCCTGACGTATTTCCTGAAGAATTTCTTGGCCTACGCGTGATATTGAATTTTGTATCATCTTTGAATCTGGTACAAAACTCACTTCTAAAATCTCATATCGAATGGCTCCTATTGAACTTCAGGAGTTAAAAACCTAACTATAGAAGTTTGTACCTGAGCCTTTATCTGGTGACTTCCTTTGTGGAATGCACTGAATCCAGAATCTCCGTAGGAGACGCCATATTCGTGCGGTAGTAAACTGATAGGTGTCATTGTGACGTGCTATCCAAAATTGAGATATGAGTCACAGTTGAGAGCAACCTAAGTCAGTAATCGAAATACATAGCTTTCTAGGCTTAGCTGGTTATTATCAGAGATTTGTAAAAGGATTTTCTCGAATCTCTACTCCATTAACTCAGCTGACTCAAAAAGATACAAACTTCGAATGGACCGAGGAATGCGAGAAGAGCTTCCAAGAATTCAACATGCGACACCGATGTTGGCTCGAGCTGTTGAAAGATTTCTATCATACCATCGAATACCATCCTGAAAAAGCGAACGCGGTAGCTGATGCATTAAGTAGAAGATCATATGCAGGAACGAGTGCGATGATGTCAAGTATACGCGTAGAATCAACTTTAATCGATAAAGTTAAAGTTGCTTAAGCCACAGACCGGGAGCTGATGCGTATGAAGAAGAAAGTACAAGAAGGTGCTATTCCGAAGCAAGAATCGATGAAAAAGGAATACTTCGAGTCCACTCCAGACTTTGTGTTCCTAACAATTCTGATTTAAAGTACAAGATCATGATGGAGGCACACAATACACCATTTGCAATCCATCCTGGAAGTACTAAAATGTATCGTGATCTTCGACATACATTTTGGTGGAACAATATGAAGAGAGAGATTGCAAAGTTTATCTCGAGGTGTTTAACTTGTCAACGTGTAAAGGCGGAGCATCAAGTGCCAAGGGTCCATTGCAACCACTTGAGATCCCGAAATGGAAGTGGAACACATTACCATGGATTTCGTTACAGGTCTTCCCAAGGTTTCTCAAGGTATAAATGCTATTTGGATTATAGTTGATAGACTAACCAAGTCTGCTCATTTCTTTCCGATACGGGAGACTTATTCCCTTAAACGTCTTGCTAGTATGTACGTGAATGAGATTATAAGGTTGCATGGCATGCCAATCCATAGTTTCGGATCGTGACCCAAGATTCACTTCAAGATCTTGGGTTAGCTTGCAAAAAGTTATGGGCACGGATTTACGGTTCAGTTCGGCATACCATCCTCAAACGGACGGGCAATCAGAGTGGACTATTCAAACTCTTGAAGATCTATTAAGACTTTGTGTCTTAGATTTCAAAGGAAGTTGGGATAAGTACCTACCATTGGTGGAATTTCTCCTATAACAACAGTTATCAGGCAAGTATAGGCGTGGCTCCCTTTGAAGCATTGTATGGACGAAAGTGTCGCTCTCCAGTATATTGGGATGAGGTGGGAGAAGCAACGTTGTTGGGACCAGAGTTGGTACGAATGACTACAGAAAAGATCCAAATGATTCGACAACGTATACAAACGGCACATGATCGACAAAAGAGTTATGTGGATCTTCATCGAAAGGACGTGGAATTTGACATTTGGGATCATGTATTATTACGTGTAGCTCCATGGAAAGGAGTTAAAAGATTTAGGAAGAGAGGAAAGCTCAATCCACGATTTATTGGTCCATTTCAGATTCTTGACCGAGTAGGAAATGTGGCCTATAGACTCGCGTTACCTCCAAGTATGTCTCGTGTTCATAATGTTTTTCATATATCTGTGCTTCGTAAATATGTGAAAGACCCGAACCACGTTATTGAGTTAGAACCGGACGAGATAGCCGAAGACTTAACGTACGAGGAGGTACCTGTCAAGATCTTGGATAGGAAGGAGCATGTCCTACGCACGAAGGTCATACCATAAGTTAAAGTTTTGTGGAGAAACCATGCTATTGAGGAAATGACCTGGGAGTTGGAAACAGAAATGAAAGCGAGGTGTCCTAATCTTTTCGAAACACCAGGTACGTACGTCAATTTCAGGACAAAATTTCATAAGGAGGGGAGGTTGTAAGACCCCAAATTATTAATAAATGAAATTTAATTTCATCTATTTATTATTCTGAAATAAGGGTTGATTTGATTAATGTGGTTAGTTATGGGTAAAATGCGCAAATATTTTAAATAAGCAAGTGGTTATAAAATATTCATTGTTTTCGGGGAATATTCGCTTGGTCGTGGAATATTCTTACTGTCGGAGAATATTCGTACGACGGCGCAGTCTTTTGTGGGCCCATAACGGAAAGCGATTGGATGAAAAAAAGGGCAAAAATAAGTTGTTTATAAATAACGGCGTAGTTGTTACCGTTAATACTGTTGGAATACCCGGTGGTTAAACACAGTAATACATGTTGATGCACAGTAGCACACTGTATTGCACCAATTATTGATTCTTACGTAAGAAGGCACTACTCAATAATGGTTACAGTAATTACTGTTCAATATTTTATTGATTAAATAATTGCTACGTTGATATTTTACAATTGTCACTACACAGTATTTTCCATTATCGGAGCAATAATTTATATTATCTGAATAATATTATTAGATAAAATTATTGGCAATGTCTAGAAAGTTCTGTCTAAGGAGAGGTTTGGTCATCTAATTGCGCGCCGGTAAGGAGAAATCCTTATTGGAAAGCCCCCTCTTTCCTGGGAACGGCCTGGTTGCCAATACTGTGATTCTGTAATATTATTTGTGTATAATTAATTATTGATTTATATGATGAGAAAAATATTGATTTATGTGGATATAGATGGAAAAAAATTTTAATGTGACAATTGTTGAAAATTAATATTTTATCTTTGTGATAAAATAATTCATTTAAATATATTATTTTAATAATATATTGATGGTGATATTTTTACAATGAATGTGGGATATATGAGTATATGAGAAGGAAGAGTATTTTTGTGGCATTAAATGATTAACACATGTTTTGTGTGTTGGTGGACACAGTTCTTGACCGAAAATTTATTGTTGACTGTAAAATCGTCCGTTTATGGATTTCGGTCAATTTATGTTTAGAATTTGGTAAAACTTTCTTCTGTAAAGTTGTAGAGAATTGAATTACCTATAAAAACTCGCGAGATTCGAATTTTCTGATAAAAATACTATTTATTATGAATTATTGAAGTTCCGAAGTTCCGAAATAATTGATTTTTGAAAGTTTTAATTATTTTTTTCAAGGAAAACGTTTTTGTTTGTTTTGTGGGCTACAACATGTGCATAATGAGCTGAGTTCAGATGATCTTGAGGTGGGCTTGAAAATTATATACATATATATATATTAATATTATATAAAATTTTTGCTTTGGTGTTGTAAGCATTTTCCTATAAATAGGGTGCTTAGGTTAGAATTAAAAATCACACCAGAAACTGAGATCTTCTCTCTCTTTCTCTCTCTATATTAGTGAGCGTATTCTTGTGAGTATTCTAATACTTTGAGTATTGCTATACGGTGCAAGTTCAAGTCATAGCCTATATCCGGTGTTTCAACTAGAAGTACTATTTTTGCTTAGGTAAGGGATGTTATTTCTTCTTAAATGATATTATTTTCTTCAATATCATTATGCCGAAGTATTGATCTGAACTTTTTATCAAATTTAGAACTTTTCATGTCGGGGTTACTATTCATGAGTTACTATTCACGAGTTACTATTCACGAGTTACTATTCACCGAAAAATGAAATTTTCTTCTTTTCGTCCAAAATATCTATTCTGGATACTAGCTTTGATTGTATCCATGTTTTGATCATTCTAGAATTTTACTCCACTATGATTGTTTATGAGGTATTTTTGGGCATGGATAAACTGTAATACGAATCCCTAATATTTGTTCTTTTGCTTCACTGGATTCGTTTTCTTTAAAATATTTTTCATCATCCTCAGTCTTAAATGATGATATAACTGAATATCTTTGGCCTGTAGTGCAAAGATGAATGATTTCTGATGAATATCTTTGGCCATAGTGCAAAGATGAACAGGTGTTGAGGTGAACATGACCAACTGATGAATATCTTTGGCCTGTAGTGCAAAGATGACTATTTGATTCAAGATATTTATTTATTGATGTTACAGGGATAAAATGTTGATGATGGGCTTATAAATTCATAGATAATCGTAGATTTCATTCTATACGTAACTCTTCTATGAATTATTATTTTTCGCTGCGAATATTGATTTAAAACTTGTTGTCTATTGTATTCTATTATATTTTTTCCTGTTGAAGACTAACAATAATTTGTTCTATGTTATCTTAGTCATAATGTTCTTTACTGGGTTTGTTGAGCTCACCCTTTTTCTTGTTGTTCCATTTTTCTTCTCAGGAAGCAAGAATGTAGCGAGTACTAGTCGGGGTGTGGAATGATGATTCAAGACAGTTATTTTAGTAGTCCTCACTATTTTGTAAAACAGTGTATCAATAAGTATAATGAGGTCTTAATTGAGTATGAATACTGTCTAGATGACAATATTTGTTTTTAAACTCACAGTATATGTGTTGTCGTATTTTGCACGACAATTGTAATAATAAAGTTGTAGTTATTTTCTGTACCATGTATTTGGCGACTCAGAATGGGTTGGATGGATTGGACCTATTTTGGGTGCGTCACAGTCACAGTTGGTATCAGAGCTTAGGGATATGATCTCTGGCGGAGATCGGGGAATAGAACTCGGAAAGGAGAGACGAGTAAATCCTTCGCTAGTGTGTCCTACCTAAGCTTATTTGTTGGTCGGTCATTATATAGGGGTATTATGTGATTTGTTAATTTGTTTAATTAACCTTTGTTTTATGGCAGTATTTGAGAATGTCGACTGAGAATGTTAACAGTGGAGTAAATGAAACCGTGGAGACGCCTGTACTCACCAACGAGGAGAACGTGCAACAGGCTGGCAATGTTCCTCCTATGAACAACACCACTGAGCAGACGATGAACGATGAGATGTTTAGAAGCTTTTTACGATTCATGCAAAACCAGACGAAGGAGATTCCTGTTCAAAATATAGGAAGAAACAATGGCAACGCACAGCTGGTCACAGCCAAGCAGTTCAAAGAGTTGGGACCACCAGAATTCTGGGGAAAGCCAGATCCGATTAAGGCGGAGACATGGGTCAAGCAAATTACCAAGATATTTGATGTCTTGGGATGCACGGAGGAACAGAAGGTTCCATTCGCCACCTTTATGTTCCGTGGCGAGGCAGACTACTGGTGGGAATCTGTGAATCGTACCCATCCAGCCGCACTCAGCATGTCTTGGGAGACATTTCAGAAACTATTCAATGACAAGTACTTTCCTGAAAGTATTCGTCATATGAAGGAGGTAGAGTTTATTAGACTGGAGCAGAATAACATGACGGTGTCCCAGTACGAGGCGAAGTTTGCAGAGTTGTCTCGGTTTGCACCTCATTTGGTGGAGAATGAGGAACGTATGACGCGGATGTTTCTGAGAGGTTTGAAACCCGGCATACGTCAATATCTCATTTCTCATAAATTTTCTCTCTATTCAGATGTTGTCAACAGGGCTCAATTATTAGAGCGAGATAACGAGTACGGTCAATCGAGGGACCACAACCAGGATCATACTGGTGACAGCAGTCATCAGAACAATGATAACCAGCGGAGAAAGAAGAATATGGACAAGAACGACAACCACTCTGGTGGTAATCGTGGCCATGAATATAGAAGAAGCGAGTCGGAAGGAGATTTTAAAAAGAGGAGATTCAACAATGATAATACGAAGACGTCAGCACCAGCAGCAACTGGTTCCAAGGGAGGAGAACGACCACCGATCATATGCTATAAGTGCAGAAAAGAAGGACATATCAGCCCAAACTGTCCACAACAGTTTAAGGTATGTTATAACTGTGGAAAGGAAGGACATATCGCTCGAGATTGCACTGTAGCGAAACCAAGTCCAACGGGGGTGGTGACTCAAAAAGTTGTCCCAGAAAAGTCAAAGTCAACGGTTCCTGGAAGAGCGTTTTTCGTGACTGGTCAGAATGCGAGGAACCCGAACGAAGTTAGCACGGGTTAGTTAATTATAAATTTTTGCGAAGTCTATACCTTATTAGATACCGGTTCTACCCATTCATTTATCTCTCCTGCTTATACTCAACGTTTAAAATTGACTCCGGAGAAAATTAGACTTTGACTTATCTGTTGAAACTCCGTTAGGAGAAACTTTCATTACATCCACTGTTTATAAATCTTGTTTGATCCAAGTTGGCACCATCACATTACCTGTTGATCTTATCTCTTTAAAGATACTTGCTTTTGATGTGATTTTAGGAATTGATTGGTTAACTACTCATCATGCCAAAATTGATTGCTTTCGTAAGGTTGTTAGTTTTCATATTCCTAAGCAACCTGTTATTCAAATTCAAGCAACCAAACCATTGAAGTCAAACTCTTTCATATCAAGCCGTAAAGTCATTCATTTATTGAAAAACGGATGTCAAGCTTTCTTAGCTATGTTATGGACTTGAACCAAAATACGTCAGATTTAAATGATATTTCTATTTTTAGTAAATCCCTGACGTATTTCCTGAAGAATTTCTTGGCCTACGCGTGATATTGAATTTTGTATCATCTTTGAATCTGGTACAAAACTCACTTCTAAAATCTCATATCGAATGGCTCCTATTGAACTTCAGGAGTTAAAAACCTAACTATAGAAGTTTGTACCCGAGCCTTTATCTGGTGACTTCCTTTGTGGAATGCACTGAATCCAGAATCTCCGTAGGAGACACCATATTCGTGCGGTAGTAAACTGATAGGTGTCATTGTGACGTGCTATCCAAGATTGAGATATGAGTCACAGTTGAGAGCAACCTAAGTCAGTAATCGAAATACATAGCTTTCTAGGCTTAGCTGGTTATTATCGGAGATTTGTAAAAGGATTTTTTCGAATCGCTACTCCATTAACTCAGCTGACTCAAAAAGATACAAACTTCGAATGGACCGAGGAATGCAAGAAGAGCTTCCAAGAATTCAACATGCGACACCGATGTTGGCTCGAGCTGTTGAAAGATTTCGATCATACCATCCAATACTATCCTGAAAAAGTGAACGCGGTAGCTGATGCATTAAGTAGAAGATCATATGCAGGAACGAGTGCGATGATGTCAAGTATACGCGTAGAATCAACTTTAATCGATAAAGTTAAAGTTGCTTAAGCCACAGACCGGGAGCTGATGCGTATGAAGAAGAAAGTACAAGAAGGTGCTATTCCGGAAGCAAGAATCGATGAAAAAAGAATACTTCGAGTCCACTCCAGACTTTGTGTTCCTAACGATTCTGATTTGAAGTACAAGATCATGATGGAGGCACACAATACACCATTTGCAATCCATCCTGGAAGTACTAAAATGTATCGTGATCTTCGACATACATTTTGGTGGAACAATATGAAGAGAGAGATTGCAAAGTTTATCTCGAGGTGTTTAACTTGTCAACGTGTAAAGGTGGAGCATCAAGTGCCAAAGGGTCCATTGCAACCACTTGAGATCCCGAAATGAAAGTGGGAACACATTACCATGGATTTCGTTATAGGTCTTCCCAAGGTTTCTCAAGGTATAAATGTTATTCGGGTTATAGTTGATAGACTAACCAAGTCTGCTCATTTCTTTCCGATACGGGAGACTTATTCCCTTGAACGTCTTGCTAGTATGTACGTGAATGAGATTGTAAGGTTGCATGGCATGCCAGTATCCATAGTTTCGGATCGTGACCCAAGATTCACTTCAAGATCTTGGGTTAGCTTGCAAAAAGCTATGGGCACGGATTTACGGTTCAGTTCGGCATACCATCCTCAAACGGACGGGCAATCAGAGAGGACTATTCAAACTCTTGAAGATCTATTAAGACTTTGTGTCCTAGATTTCAAAGGAAGTTGGGATAAGTACCTACCATTGGTGGAATTCTCCTATAACAATAGTTATCAGGCAAGTATAGGTGTGGCTCCCTTTGAAGCATTGTATGGACGAAAGTGTCGCTCTCCAGTATGTTGGGATGAGGTGGGAGAAGCAACGTTGTTGGGACCAGAGTTGGTACGAATGACTACAGAGAAGATCCAAACGATTCGACAACGTATACAAACGGCACAGGATCGACAAAAGAGTTATGTGGATCTTCATCAAAAGGACGTGGAATTTGACATTGGGGATCATGTATTATTACGTGTAGCTCCATGGAAAGGAGTTACAAGATTTGGGAAGAGAGGAAAGCTCAATCCACGATTTATTGGTCCATTTTAGATTCTTGACCGAGTAGGAAATGTGGCGTATAGACTCGCGTTACCTCCAAGTATGTCTCATGTTCATAATGTTTTTTATATATCTGTGCTTCGTAAATATGTGAAAGACCCGAACCACGTTATTGAGTTAGAACCGGACGAGATAGCCGAAGACTTCACGTACGAGGAGGTACCTGTCAAGATCTTGGATAGGAAGGAGCATGTCCTATGCACGAAGGTCATACCACAAGTTAAAGTTTTGTGGAGAAACCATGCTATTGAGGAAATGACCTGGGAGTTGGAAACAGAAATGAAAGCGAGGTATCCTCATCTTTTCGAAACACTAGGTACGTACGTCAATTTCGAGGACGAAATTTCATAAGGAGGGGAGGTTGTAAGACCCCAAATTATTAATAAATGAAATTTAATTTCCTCTATTTATTATTCTGAAATAAGGGTTGATTTGATTAATGTGGTTAGTTATGGGTAAAATGCGCAAATATTTTAAATAAGCAAGTGGTTATAAAATATTCATTGTTGTCGGGGAATATTCTCTTGGTCGTGGAATATTCTTACTGTCGGAGAATATTCGTACGACAGCGCAGTCTTTTGTGGGCCCATAACGGAAAGCGATTGGATGAAGAAAACGGCAAAAACAAGTTGTTTATAAATAACGACGTAGTTGTTACCGTTAATACTGTTGGAATACCCGGTGGTTAAACACAGTAATACATGTTGATGCACAGTAGCACACTGTATTGCACCAATTATTGATTCTTACGTAAGAAGGCACTACTCAATAATGGTTACAGTAATTACTGTTCAATATTTTATTGATTAAATAATTGCTACGTTGATATTTTACAATTGTCACTACACAGTATTTTCCATTATCGGAGCAATAATTTATATTATCTGAATAATATTATTAGATAATATTATTGGCAATGTCTAGAAAGTTCTGTCTAAGGAGAGGTTTGGTCATCTAATTGCGCGCCGGTAAGGAGAAATCCTTATTGGAAAGCCCCCTCTTTCTTGGGAACGGCCTGGTTGCCAGTACTGTGATTCTGTAATATTATTTGTATATAATTAATTATTGATTTATATGATGAGAAAAATATTGATTTTATGTGGATATAGATGGAGAAAATTTTTAATGTGACAATTGTTGAAAATTAATATTTTATCTTTTTCTGATAAAATAATTCATTTAAATATATTATTTCAATAATATATTGATGGTGATATTTTTACAATGAATGTGGGATATATGAGTATATGAGGAGAAAGAGTATTTTTGTGGCATTAAATGATTAACACATGTTTTGTGTGTTGGTGGACACAATTCTTGACCGAAAATTTATTATTGACTGTAAAATTGCCCGTTTGTGGATTTCGGTCAATTTTTGTTTAGAATTTGGAAAAACTTTCTTCTGCAAAGTTGTAGAGAATTGAATTTCCTATAAAAACTCGCGAGATTCGAATTTTCTAATAAAAGTACTATTTATTATAAATTATTGAAGTTCCGAAGTTCCGAAATAATTGATTTTTGGAAGTTTTAATTATTTTTTTCAAAGAAAACGTTTTTTGTTTGTTTTGTGGGCTACAACATGTGCATAATGAGCTGAGTTCAGATGGTCTTGAGGTGGGCTTGAAAATTATATATATATATATATATATATATATATATATATATATATATATATATATTAATATTATATTAAATTTTCTACTTTGGTGTTCTAAGCATTTTCCTATAAATAGAGTGCTTAGGTTAGAATTGAAAATCACACCAGAAACTGAGATCTTCTCTCTCTTTCTCTCTATATATTAGTGAGCGTATTCTTATGAGTATTCTAATACTTTGAGTATTGCTATACGGTGCAAGTTCAAGTCATAGCCTATATCCGGTGTTTCAACTAGAAGTACTGTTTTTGCTGAGGTAAGGGATGTTATTTCTTCTTAAATGATATTATTTTCTTCAATATCATTATGCCGAAGTATTGATCTGAACTTTTTATCAAATTTAGAATTTTTCATGTCGGGGTTACTATTCACGAGTTACTATTCACGAGTTACTATTCACGAGTTACTATTCACCGAAAAATGAAATTTTCTTCTTTTCGTCCAAAATATCTATTCTGGATACTAGCTTTGATTGTATCCATATTTTGATCATTCTTGAATTTTACTCCACTATGATTGTTTATGAGGTATTTTTGGGCATGGATAAACTGTAATACGAATCCCTAATATTTGTTCTTTTGCTTCACTAGATTCGTTTTCTTTAAAATATTTTTCATCATCCTCAGTCTTAAATGATGATATAACTGAATATCTTTGGCCTGTAGTGCAAAGATGAATGATTTCTGATAAATATCTTTGGCCGTAGTGCAAAGATGAACAGGTGTTGAGGTGAACATGACCAACTGATGAATATCTTTGGCCTGTAGTGCAAAGATGACTATTTGATTCAAGATATTTATTGATTGATGTTACAGGGATAAAATGTTGATGATGAGCTTTTAAATTCATAGATAATCGTAGATTTCATTCTCTACGTAACTCTTCTATGAATTATTATTTTTCGCTGCGAATATTGATTTAAAACTTGTTGTCTATTGTATTCTATTATATTTTTCCCTGTTGAAGACTAACGATAATTTGTTCTATGTTATCTTAGTCATAATGTTCTTTACTGGGTTATTTTAGTAGTCCTCACTATTTTGTAAAACAGTGTATCAATAAGTATAATGAGGACTTAATTGAGTATGAATACTGTCTAGATGACAATATTTGTTTTTAAACTCACAGTATATGTGTTGTCGTATTTTGCACTACAATTGTAATAATAAAGTTGTAGTTATTTTCTGTACCATGTATTTGGCGACTCAGAATGAGTTGGATGGATTGGACCTATTTTTGGGGCGTCACAGTCATAGTTGGTATCAGAGCTTAGGGATATGATCCCTGGCTAAGATGTGAGAATAGAACTAGGAGGGGAGAGACGGGGAATTCCTTCGCTAGTATGACCTACCTAAGTTTATTTGTATGGTATTTAATTGGTCGGTCAGAATATAAGGATAATATATGACATATCAATTAACTTTTGTTGTGTGGCAGTATCTGAAAATGGCATCCGAGAATGTTGAGAATAACAATGGAGCACAGGCGACTATTGATTCACCACATATCAATAATCGGGATAATGTGCATCAGGAAGGCGACAATCCTCATGCAAACAACAATACTGACCAAATGATGAATGATGGAATGTTCAGAAGCTTTATGCTGTTCATGTAACAGCAGGCGAGAGCGGCTCCTGTTCAAAATGTAGGTGGAAACACTGAAAACTCTCGGACAGTCACCGCTAAATAGTTCAAGGAGCTGGGACCACCGGAGTTTAAGGGAGAGACAAAACTACTTATAGCGGAAACATGGATAAAGCAGATCACCAAGATATTTGATGTCTTGGGATGCTCCGAGGAGCAAAAGGTTCCCTTTGTCGCCTTTATGTTGCGAGGAGAGGCAGATTACTGGTGGGAATCGATTAAGCGTACTCAACCTGCCGCACTGAAGATGTCTTGGGAGAAGTTCCAAGAGTTGTTCAATGACAAATATTTTCCCGAAAGTGTTCGACACATGAAGGAGGTGTATTTCATCAAATTGGAGCAGAATAATATGACCGTGTCGCAGTATGAGGCTAAATTTACTGAGTTATCCCGGTTTGCGTCCCACTTGGTGGATAATGAAGAGCGAATGACGCGAATGTTTTTGCGAGGTTTGAAACCTGAGATACGTCAACATCTTATTTCTCATAAACTGTGTTTGTATTCAGATGTTGTGAATAGGGCTCAGTTAGTGGAGCGCGATAACGAGTCAACGCAACCAAAAGAGAGCAGTCGGCAAAATGATAATACCAGTGAGAGCAGTCATCGAAGCGGGGACAACAAGCGTGGAGGGAATCAATAGGCCAGAAATGGTAACCACTTCGGTGGTAATCAGGGCCAAAACAATAAGAATGGTCATTTCAAGAAGAGGAGATTCAACAATGATGGAAAGACGTCAGCACCAGCACCCGTTGTTAAGGAAGGAGAACGACCACCTATCATATGTTTCAAATACGAAGGGAAGGGGCACATCAGTCCAAACTGCGTGATGCCGTCTAACGCATGTTATAATTGTGGAAGAGAAGGTCATTTAGCTCGATTTTGTTATTTACCAAAAACAAGTTCAGCTAGGATGGAGGCACCAAAGGCCGTCCCAGAAAAGTCAAAATCGGTAGTGCAAGGGAGAGCGTTTATTGTGACCTCCCAGAAAGCAAGGAACCCGAATGAGGTCATCACGGGTAAGCATACCATAAACTCAAACGAAGTTTATACTTTATTTGATACCGGTTCTACCCATTCTTTTATTTCTCCTACTTGTGCTCATCGATTAAATTTGACTCCGGAGAAATTAGACTTTGACTTATCTGTTGAAACTCCATTGGGAGAAACCTTCATTACATCCACGGTTTATAAGTCTTGTTTGGTTCAAGTTGGTACCCACACATTACCTGTCGATCTTATTTCATTAAAAATACTTGCATTTGACGTGATTCTAGGGATTGATTGGTTAACTAATCATCATGCAAAAATTAATTGTTTTCGTAAGGTTGTTAGCTTTCATATTCCTAATCGACCTATTATGCGAATTCAAGCAACCAAACCCTTAAAATCAATCGCTGTTATCTCAAGCCATAAAGCTATTCGTTTATTAAAAAACGAATGTCAAGCTTTCTTAGCTCATGTCACGGATCTAAACAAAAATACGTTTATTTCTATTGTTAATAAATTCCCTGACGTATTCCCTGAAGAACTTCCTGGCCTACCCCCAGAGCGTGAAATTGAATTTTGTATCGACCTTCAACCCGGTACAAAACCTATTTCCAAAGCCCCATATCGAATGGCTCCTATTGAACTTCAGGAGTTAAAGATCCAACTGCAAGAATTGTTAGACATTGGCTTTATTCGTCCTAGTACTTCTCCGTGGGGTGCTCCTGTGCTATTCGTGAAGAAGAAAGATGGAAGTATGCGACTTTGTATTGATTATCAGGAGTTGAATCATGTCACCATCAAAAACAGGTACCCATTGCCACGTATTGATGACCTGTTTGACCAGTTGCAAGGAGCACAATTCTTTTCAAAGATCGATCTTAGTTCTGGATATCATCAGCTGAAGGTTAGAACTGAGGATATTCCAAAGACGACTTTCAGAACTCGGTACGGATATTATGAATTCCTAGTCATGTCCTTTGGATTGACTAATGCTCTTGCTGCCTTCATAGATATAATGAACCGGGTATTCAAGGAATATTTGGATCACTTTGTGGTCGTCTTTATTGATGACATCCTTATTTATTCCAAAAGCCGTGAAGATCATGAGCAACACTTGAGGCTGATACTCCAAAAGCTTCGTGAATACAAGCTTTATGCCAAGTTGAAGAAATGCGAGTTCTGGCTGGAGGAGGTAGCATTCCTTAGGCACGTAGTATCAAGTCGTGGAATATCTGTTGACCCGGCAAAGATTGAAGCTTTTCAAAGCTGGGAGCAACCTAAATCAGTGACCGAAGTACGTAGCTTTCTTGGTTTAGCTGGTTATTATCGGAGATTCGTGGAAGGATTTTCTCGAATCGATACTCTATTAACTCAGCTGACTCGGAAAGATACAAAGTTCGGTTGGAGCGAAGAATGTGAGAAGAGTTTTCAAGAACTCAAGAGGAGACTCATTTTAGCACCTGTTCTAACAATACCATCTGGCTCGGAGGGATTTGTCATCTACAGTGATGCTTCGAGCAAAGGGTTGGGATGCGTTCTCATGCAACATGGAAAAGTCATAGCCTATGCATCAAGACAACTCAAGGAATATGAGAGGAATTATCCTACTCATGATCTAGAGTTGGCAGTTGTTGTCTTTGCACTTAAAATTTGGAGGCATTACTTGTATGGGGAGAAGGTGGAGATCTTTACGGATCATAAAAGCCTCAAATATTTCTTCACTCAAAAGGAACTCAGCATTCGACAACAACGTTGGCTTGAATGGTTGAAAGATTATGATCATACCATTCAATACCATCCTGGAAAAGCGAACGTGGTAGCTGACGCATTGAGTAGAAGATCATATGCAAGTACAAGTGCGATATTGTCAACATAAAGGCCCATTTTGTGTGACTTATAAAGGATGAAGATAGAGTTAAAGACTCCAAGGACCCATGTGATGATGACGAATATACGAGTAGAGCCGACTTTAATCGATAAAGTTAAAGCTGCTCAAGCTACAGACCTGGAGCTGATGCGTATGAGGAAGAAAGTGCAAGAAGGTGCTATACCGGAAGCAAGAATCGATGAAGAAGGAATACTTCGAGTCAACTCCATACTTTGTGTTCCTAACAACCCTGATTTAAAGTATAAAATCATGATGGAGGCGCACAACACACCGTTTGCAATCCATCCTGGAAGTACCGAAATGTATCATGATCTTCATCATACATTTTGGTGGAGCAATATGAAGAGAGAGATAGCGCTGTTTATCTCGAGGTGTCTAACTTGTCAACGAGTCAAAGCGGAGCATCAAGTACCAAAAGGTCCATTGCAACCACTTGAAATTTCGAAATGGAAGTGGGAGCACATTACCATGGATTTCGTTACCGGTCTTCCTAAGGTTTCTCAAGGTATTGATGCGATTTCGGTCATTGTTAATAGATTGGCCAAGTCTGCTCATTTCTTACCGATACGAGAAACTTATACACTTGAACGTCTTGCTCGTATGTACATAAACGAGATTGTAAGACTGCATGGTATGCCAGTATCCATAGTTTTTGACCGAGACCCAAGATTCACTTTACGATTTTGGGTTAGCTTACAAAAAGCTATGGGCACGAATTTACGATTTAGTTCGGCATATCATCCTCAAACGGACGGACAATCAAAGAGGACTATTCAAACTCTAGAAGATTTATTAAGACTCTGTGTCATTAACTTCAAGGAAAGTTAGGACAAGTTCTTATCATTGGTGTAGTTTTCCTACAACAACAGTTATCAAGAAAGTATTGGCATGGCTCTATTCGAAGCGTTGTATGGAAGAAAATGTCGTTCTCCGGTATGCTGGGATGAGATGGGTGAAGCAACGTTGTTGGGACCGGAGTTGGTACATATGACTACAGAAAAGATTCAAACGATCCGACAACGCTTAAAAACCTCACAAGATCGACAAAAGAGTTATGCTGATCTTCATCGAAAGGACGTAGAATTTGATATAGGAGATTATGTGTTCTTACGTGTTGCTCCATGGAAAGGAGTTACGAGATTTGAAAAGAGAGGAAAGCTCAATCCTCGATTCATCGGTCCATTTTTAATCCTCGATCGAGTAGGAACTGTGGCTTATAGACTCGCTTTACCGCCAAGTATGTCTCGTGTTCATAACGTTTTTCACATATCCATGTTACGTAAATATGTGGAAGACCCGAACCACATTATTGAGATAGAAACGGACGAAATAGCAGAGGATTTGACGTATGAAGAAGTTCCTGTTCAAATCTTAGATAAGAAGGAACATATTCTACGCTCCAAGGTTATACCTCAAGTCAAAGTTTTGTGGAGAAACCACGATGTTGAGGAAATGACTTGGGAGTTAGAATCTGAAATGAAGTCAAGGTATCCTTACCTCTTCAACATACCAGGTACGTACCCTAATTTCGAGGGCGAAATTTCATAAGAAGGGGAGGTTGTAAGACCCCAACTTCTATAAATAAAGATGAATTTTTTATAAATATCATTTTTGAATATTATGGAGTTAATTTGATATAATGTTATAGTTGTGGGTAATATTTATAAATTTTGCAAAGTACGCAAGTTGTTATATAATATTCGATTGGTCGGGGAATATTCATTTTAACAGGAAATATTCGTACAACGGCACAATCATTGGTGGACCCCACAACGGAATTATTGTCGAATTGAGAAAACGACAAAAATATTTTATTAAAAATAACGGCGAAAGTTTTACCATTGATACTGTTGAACTACTCGGTAGTAAAAGTACAGTAATACGTGTGGTTGCATAGTAGCACACGGTATTGATTATTAATGGTTATGTGAGAAGTCACTCAGTTTGATTCAATTATTGTCAGTTAATAATATGAATTATTTAGCGATAATGAAGTTTTGTTTTATTCGTATTATTAACGTAATAAAACATAAACATCTTTTTATATAAAACAGAATACTTTATTAAAGTTATTCTATAAATAGAATATATTATATTTTATTTAAAAGATTTTTTTTTAAATATGGACCGTCAGATTAAAGTAATTAATCTGGATCGTTCATGGATTAGTTACTATGCATTCTATTTTTCTATAAATAGCAGCTCATTCCTTCATTATTTCTTACGAATTCACTGAACTCTAGAGAGAGAAACTATAGAGAGAGAAGAAAAGTATTCTGCTACTTAACTACTTTCTTATTTCAGTTCTTCTTTAAAATGGTAAGGGGTGTTATTTTTTCTTATTCACGAAGAGAACTGTTGTTATTCCATTTCTTATTATTCTGTTGGAATAACCTGTATACGCGGTCTACCCTATACTTGGTGACATTCTTCTATTATTCTATTGGAATATCCTGTCTATGTGTCTTACACCGGACCTGGTTCCGTCTATATTATTATTCTGTTGGAACATCTTATCTGTGTGTTTTACACCGGACCTGGTTCTGTCTTTATTATTGTTCTGTTGGAACATCCTGTCTGTTTGTTTTACACCGAACCTGGTTCCGTCTTTATTATTATTCTGTTGGAACATCCTGTCTGTGTGTTTTACACCGGACCTGGTTCCGTCTTTATTATTATTCTGTTGGAACATCCTGTCTGTGTGTTTTACACCGGACCTGGTTTCGTCTTTATTATTATTCTGTTGGAATATCTTGTCTGTGCGTTTTACGCCGGACCTGGTTCCATTATTTATTATTCTGTTGGAATAACCTGTCTGTGCGGTCTATCGCATGCATGGTGATTTCTTTTGTTATTCCATTCTTTATTATACTCAGATGGTTAAGTTTTGACTTCTATACTCCATGAAATTTGTTGAATATCCTTGATAATTTTATTTCATCCTGTATCTTTTCATGAAAATATTCTTCTAAGCATTCTTGAATTTTACTCCACAAAGCGGTATCATGTTGACAATTTGGACGCTGTTAATTCTTGGATAAATTAATTCTTGAACTTGTTTTATTGAATTCTTATATCATTGTCATCATCCTCATGTTTATAAAATGTTGAAAGTCATCTGTGGCCTGTAGTGCATAGATGGACTTGGTATGATTATGACCATGGATTATTCGGTATAATCATGACCGTAATGTTACAAATGATGTGGTAAAAGTCCTCATTGGCCCGTAGTGCATTGATGGACAGTTGTTGGCATGATCATTACTATTAATGAATACACGAATATCCTTGGTCATAGTGCAGGGGTGATTCGATGATGTGGATTATTTTATTAAGCTGAGTCCCAGCGATAACAGTGTTGAAAAACCTTTTAAATCATAGAGGATAGTAGATTTTATTTTCTACTTGACTCTTTTAATGAATTGCTTGTTCTGCTGCAGTTAAACTTGATGTTTGTTATATTTTATCAGTTTAACACTATTGAAGGCTAATGATAATTTATTCTGCATTATCTTAGTCATAATATTTCTTACTGTGCTAGTTGAGCTCACCCTTTCTTTTACTGTTCTCTTCAGGAAATGAGAATATAGCTGGGACGAGTCGGGGAACGGAGTGATGGACCAGATGATAGTATTAGTAGTCCTCACTATTCTGTTAAAAAGTGTGGCAATAATTGTAATGAGGACTCCTTTTAAGTTTGTATAGTCTCTAATAGACAATAATTATATTCAAACTCACAGTTATATTTTGTCGTATTGTACACGACAGTTGTATTAGTAAGTTGTATTTGTATTCTGTACCATGTATCTGACGACCCAAGATGGGTGATGTATACCTAATTTTAGGGGCGTCACAGTACCGTCGTACGGATATTTCCTGACAAAAAGAATATTCCCTGACCAAACGAATATTTTATAACAACTTGCTTAATTTGCAAAATTTATAAATATTACCCCTAACTATAACATTATATCAATTTTACTTCATAATATTCAAAAATAATATATATAGAAAATTCATCTTTATTCAAAAAGTTGGGGTTTTACAATTTCCCCTTCTTATGAAATTTTGCCCTCGAAATTAGGGTGCGTACCTGGTATGTCGAAGAGGTAAGGATACCTTAATTTTATTTTAGATTCTAACTCCCAAGTCATTTCCTCAACATCGTGGTTTCTCCACAAAACTTTGACTTGAGATATAACCTTGATGCGTAGAATATGTTCCTTCTTATCCAAGATTTGAACAGGAACCTCTTCATACGTCAAATCTTCCGCTATTTCGTCCGGTTCTAACTCAATAATGTAGTTCGGGTCTTTCACATATTTACGTAACATGGATACTTGAAAAACGTTATAAACAAGAGACATACTTGGCAGTAAAGCAAGTCTATAAGCCACAGTCCCTACTCGATCGAGGATTAAAAATGGGCCGATGAATCGAGGATTGAGCTTTCCTCTCTTTCCAAATCTCGTAACTCCTTTCCATGGAGCAACACGTAACAACACATGATCTCCTATATCGAATTTCACGTCCTTTCGATGAAGATCATCATAACTCTTTTGTCGGTCTTGTGAGGTTTTTATACGTTGTCGGATCGTTTGAATCTTTTCCGTAGTTATACGTACCAACTTCGGTCCCAACAACGTTGCTTCACCCACCTCATCCCAGCATACTAGAGAACAACATTTTCTTCCATACAACGCTTCGAATGAAGCCATGCCAATACTTGCTTGATAACTGTTGTTGTAGGAAAACTCCACCAATGGTAAGAACTTGTCCAAACTATCCTTGAAATCAAGGACGCAGAGTCTTAATAGATCTTTAAGAGTTTGAATAGTCCTCTCTGACTGTCCGTCCGTCTGAGGATGATATGCCGAGCTAAATCGTAAATCTGTGCCCATAGCTTTCTGCAAACTAACCCAAAATCGTGAAGTGAATCTTGGGTCTCGATCAGAAACTATGGATACTGGCATACCATGCAGTCTTACACTCTCGTTTATGTACATACGAGCAAGACGTTCAAGTGTATAAGTTTCTCGTATCGATAAGAAATGAGCAGACTAGGTCAATCTATCAACAATGACCGAAATCGCATCTATACCTTGACAAACCTTAGGAAGACCGGTAACAAAATCTATAGTAATGTGCTCCCACTTCCATTCTAGAATTTTAAGTGGCTGCAATGGACCTTTTGGTACTTGATGCTCCGCCTTGACTCGTTGACACGTTAGACACATGATACATTTTGGTACTCCCACGATGGATTGCAAATGGTGTGTTGTGCGCCTCCATCATGATTTTATACTTTAAATCAGGGTCGTTAGGAACACAAAGTCTGGAGTTGACTTGAAGTATTCCTTCATCATCGATTCTTGCTTTCGGCATAGCACCTTCTTGAACTTTCTTCCTCATACGCATCAGCTCCAGGTCTGTAGCTTGAGCAGCTTTAACTTTATCAATTAAAGTCGGTTCTACTCGTATATTCGTCATCATCACATGGGTCCCTGAAGTTTTTAACTCTATCTCCATCCTTTGCAAATCACACAAAATGGACTTTTGTGTTATCAATATTGCACTCGTACCCGCATATTATCTTCTACTCAATGCGTCAGCTACCACGTTTGCTTTTCCAGGATGGCATTGGATGGTATGATCATAATCTTTCAACAGTTCAAGCCAACGTCGTTGTCGCATGTTGAGTTCCTTTTGAGTGAAGAAATATTTGAGGCTTTTATGATCCGTAAAGATCTCCACCTTCTCCCCATACAAGTAATGCCTCCAAATTTTAAGTGTGAAGACCACAACTGCTAACTCTAGGTCATGAGTAGGATAATTCCTCTCATATTCTTTGAGTTGTCGTGAGGCATAGGCTATGACTTTCCCATGTTGCATGAGAACACATCCTAACCCTTTGCCCGAAGCATCACTGTAGATGAAAAATCCCTCCGAACCAGATCGTATTGTCAGAACAGGTGCTGAAATGAGTCTTCTCTTGAGTTCTTAAAAACTCTTCTCACATTCCTCGCTCCAACCGAACTTTGTATCTTTCCGAGTCAGCTGAGTTAGTGGAGTAGCGATTTGAGAAAACCCTTCTATGAATCTCCAATAATAACCAGCTAAGCCGAGAAAGCTACGTACTTCGGCCACTGATTTAGGTTATTCCCAGCTTTGAATAGCTTCAATCTTTGCTGGGTCAACAGATATTCCATGACTTGATACCACGTGCCCAAGGAATGCTACTTCCTCAAGCCAGAACTCGCATTTCTTCAACTTGGCATAAAACTTATATTCACGAAGCTTTTGGAGTATCAGCCTCAAGTGTTGCTCATGATCTTCACGGCTTTTGGAATAAATAAGGATGTCATCAATAAAGACGACCACAAAGTGATCCAAATATTCCTTGAATACTCGGTTCATCATATCCATAAAGGCAGCAGGAGCATTAGTCAATCTAAAGGACATGACTAGGAATTCATAATGTCCGTACCGAGTTCTGAAAGCCGTCTTTGGAATGTCATCGGTTCTAATCTTCAATTGGTGATATCCGGAACGAAGATCAATCTTTGAAAAGAATTTGGCTCCTTGCAACTGGTCAAACAGGTCGTCAATACGTGGCAACAGGTACCTATTTTTGATGGTGACATGATTCAACTCCCGATAATCAATACAAAGTCGCATACTCCCATCTTTCTTCTTCACGAATAGAATAGGAGCACCCCAAGGAGAAGTACTAGGACGAATAAAGCCAATGTCTAACAATTCTTGTAGTTGGGTCTTTAACTCCTGCAGTTCAATAGGAGCCATTCGATATGGGGCTTTGGAAATGGGTTTTGTACCAGGTTCAAGGTCGATACAAAAGTTAATTTCACGCTCTGGGGGTAGGCCATGAAGTTCTTCAGGGAATACGTCAGAAAATTCATTAACAATAGAAATATTATTCAAAACTGGCGTATTTTTGTTTTGATCTGTGACATGAGCTAAGAAAGCTTGACATCTGTTTTTCAATAAATGAATAGCTTTATGGATTGAGATGATAGTGATTGATTTTAATGGTTTGGTGGCTTGAATTCGCATAACAGATTGGTTAGGAATATGAAAGCTAACAACCTTACGAAAACAATCAATTTTTGCATGATGAGTAGTTAACCAAACAATCCCTAGAATCATGTCAAATTCAAGTATTTTCAATGAAATAAGATCGACAGGTAATATGAGGGTACTGATTTGAACCAAACAAGACTTATAAACAGTGGATGTAATGAAGGTTTCTCCCAATGGAGTTTTCACAGATAAGTCAAAGTCTAATTTCTCCGGAGTCAAATTTAATCGTTGAGCGCAAGTAGGAGAAATAAAAGAATGGGTAGAACCGGTATCAAATAAGGTATAGACTTCGCTAGAGTTTATGATAAGCTTACCCGTGATGATCTCATTCGGGTTCTTTGCTTTCTGGGAGGTCACTACAAACGCTTTCCCTTGCACTACTGACTTTGACTTTTCTGGGACGGCCTTTGGTGCCTCCATCCTAGCTGAACTTGTCTTCGGTGAATGACAAAATCGGGCTAGGTGACCTTCTCTTTCACAATTATAACATGCTTTGGACGGCATCGCGCAGTTTGGACTGATGTGTCCCTCTCCTCCGCATTTGAAGCATATGATAGGTGGTCGTTCTCCTTCCTTAACAATGGGTGCTGGTGCTGACGTCTTTCTATCATTATTGAATCTCCTCTTCTTGAAATGTCCATTCTTATTATTTTGGCCCTGATTACCATCGAAGTGATTACCATTTCTGGCCTGTTGATTCCCTCCACGCTTGTTGTAACCGCTTCGATGACTGCTCTCACTGGTATTATCATTTTCCAGCTGTTCTCCTTTGATTGCGTTGACTCATTATCGCGCTCTACTAACTGAGCCCTATTTACAACATTTGAATACAAACACAGTTTATGAGAAATAAGATGTTGGCGTATCTCAGGTTTCAAACCTCGCAAAAATATTCGCGTCAATCGCTCTTCATTATTCACCAAGTGGGACGCAAACTGGGACAACTCAGCAAATTTAGCCTCATACTTCGACACGGTCATATTATTTTGCTCCAGCTTGATAAACTCTACCTCCTTCATATGAAGAATACTCTCGAAAAAGTACTTGTCGTTGAATAGCTTTTGGAACTTCTCCCAAGACATCTTGAGTGCATCAGGTTGGGTACGTTTTACAGATTCCCACCAGTAATCTGCCTCTTCACGCAACATGAAGGTGGCGAAGGGAACCTTTTGTTCCTCGGAGCATCCCAAGACATCAAATATCTTGGTGATCTACTTTATCCATGCTTCCGCCTTAAGTGGTTTTGGCTCTCCTATAAATCCTGGTGGTCCCAGCTCCTTGAACTATTTAGCAGTGACCGTCCGAGAGTTTTCAGTGTTTCCACCTACATTTTGGACATGAGCCGCTCTCGCCTGATGTTGCATGAATTGCATAAAGCCTCTGAACAGTCCATCATTCATCATTTGGTCAGTATTGTTGTTTGCATGAGGATTGTCGCCTTCCTGATGCACATTCTCCGGATTATTGATATATGGAGACTCAACGGTCTCTTGTGCTCCATTGCTATTTTCAACATTCTCGGATGTCATTTTTAGATACTGCCACAAAACAAAGGTTCATTCAAATATAACATATTATCCATATACTTTGACCGACCAATTAAATACCAAATAAACTTAGGTAGGTCATACTAGCGAAGGAATTTCCCGTCTCTCCCCTCCTAGTTCTAGTCTCACATCTTAGCCAGGGATCATATCCCTAAGCTTTGATACCAACTGTGACACCCCCAAAATTAGGTATACATCACCCATCTTGGGTCGCCAGATACATGGTACAGAATTCAAATACAACTTACTAATACAACTGTCGTGTACAATACGACAAAACATAACTGTGAGTTTGAATACAATTATTGTCTACTAGAGATTATACAAACTCAAAAGGAGTCCTCATTACAATTATTGTCACACTATTTAACAGAATAGTGAGGACTACTAATACTATCATCTGGTCCATCACTCTGTTCCCCGACTCGTCCCAGCTATATTCTCATTTCCTGAAGAGAACAATGAAAGAAAGGGTGAGCTCAACTAGCCCAGTAAGAAATATTATGACTAAGATAATGCAGAATAAATTATCATTAGCCTTCAACAGTGTTAAACTGATAAAATATAATAAACATCAAGTTTAACTGCAGCGGAACAAGCAGTCCATTAGAAGAGTCAAGTAGAGAATAAAATCTACTATCTTCTATGATTTAAAAGGTTTTTCAACACTGTTATCGCTGGAACTCAGCTTAATAAAATAATCCACATCGTCAAATTACCCCTGCACTACGGCCAAGGATATTCTTTAGTATCACGACCACAATTATCCATGCACTACGAGCCAAGAATTTTTGTGTATTCATTAATGGTCATGATCATGCCAACAATTGTCCATCAATGCACTACGGGCCAATGTGGACTTTTACCATATCATTTATAACATTACGGTCATGATTACACCGAATAATCTCTAGTCATAATCATACCAAGTCCATCTATGCACTACATGCCACAAATGACTTTCAATATTTTATAAACATGAGGATGATGACAATGATATAAGAATTCAATAAAACAAGTTCAAGAATTAATTTATCCAAGAATTAACAACGTCCAAATTGTCAATATGATACTGCTTTGTGGAGTAAAATTCAAGAATTCTTAGAAGAATATTTTCATGAAAAGATACTAGATGAAGCGCAAATATCAAAGATATTCCACTAATTTCATGGAGTATAGAAGTCAAAGTTTTAATCAACTGAGTATAATAAAGAATGGAATAACAAAAGAAATCACCATGCATGCGATAGACCGCACAGAAAGGTTATTCCAACAGAATAATAAATAATGGAACCAGGTCCGGCGTAAAACGCACAGACATGATATTCCAACAGAATAATAATAAAGACGGAACCAGGTCTGGTGTAAAACATACAGACATGATGTTCCAACAGAATAATAGAAGAATGTCACCGAGCATAGGGTAGATCGCGTATACAGGTTATTCCAACAGAATAATAAGCAATAGAATAACAACAGTTCTCTTCATGAATAAGAAAGAATAACACCCCTTACCGTTTTAAAGAAGAACTGAAATAAAGAAGTAGTTAAGTAGCAGAATACTTTTCTTCTTTCTCTCTGTAGTTTCTCTCTGTAGTTTCTCTCTATAGTTTCTCTTTCTAGAGTTCAGTGAATTCGTAAGAAAGTAATGAAGGAATGAGCTTCTATTTATAGGAAAATGGAATGCATAGCAACTAATCCATGAACGGTTCAAATTGATTTACTTTAATCTGACGGTCCATATTTAAAGAAAAATCTTTTAAATAAAATATAATATATTCTATTTATATAAAAAGATTTTAACTATGCAAATACTATACAAAACACTATGCAACACTATGCATAATAAAATATAATATATTCTATTTATAGAATAACTTTAATAAAGTATTCTGTTTTATATAAAAAGATGTGTCTGTTTTATTGCGTTAATAATACGAATAAAACAAAACTTCATTATCGCTAATAATTCATATTATTAATTAACAATAATTTAATCAAATTGAGTGACTTCTCACATAAGCATTAATAATCAATACCGTGTGCTACTATGCAACCACACGTATTACTGTACTTTTACTACCGAGTAGTTCAACAGTATCAACGGTAAAACTTCCGTCGTTATTTTTAATAAAATATTTTTGTCATTTTCTCAATGCGACAATAATTCTGTTGTGGGGTCCACCAATGATTGTACCGTCGTACGGATATTTCCTAACAAAAAGAATATTTCCCGACCAAACGAATATTTTATAACAACTTGCTTACTTTGTAAAATTTATAAATATTACCCCCAACTATAACATTATATCAATTTTACTTCATAATATTCAAAAATAATATTTATAGAAAAATCATCTTTATTCAAAAAGTTGGGGTTTTATAATAACTATTACATTTAAACTCGGGCTCCATTACAAACGGGTCTTCAAGCGCTCTTTGCTCCTTGATCTCTAATTCTTCAAAATTAATTCTAACTATTCCTATTACAAAACTATTTAAAATAAATAGAAAGCTTGATCAACAGTCAAGGGGAAGTACATAGGAAGGAGTTAGAATTTATATTAAGAAAAAATTAGAGAAGATGAGATATACAGACCCCATTTAATAAAACACATAAATTCACATCAACTAAAATAAAATCCAATCACATTGGTCAATAGTCCATAATCATTCCCATTTATTATCATACACATCACCATATGTATCAATAAATAACATTCATCTCATGAATAATAAACATTCAATATATATATTGATATCATTTAATAAAAAATTTTGTTAGTATAAAATCTAATTTTGAATTAAAATAAACTCCTTTATTTTTAATCCAAATTTAAATTAAAATAAAACCTTTTTTATTTTAATTTATCCAATTTTGAATAAAATAAACTATTTTATTTTAATCAAAATCTTTAATCAAAATAAACTCATTTATTTCAATTAATTATGGAATCCAATTCCAAATAAAAAATAATAATTTATTAAAGGAAATACAGATTCTCATTCCTATTCACAAATAAACTCCTTTATTTTGAATAATATGAAATCTTATTTCATATATAAATAAACTCCTTTATTTAAGGAAATACGGATTCCCTATTCTATTCACAAATAAACTCCTTTATTTTGAATAATATGAAATCTTATTTCATATCTAAATAAACTCTTTTATTTAAGAAAACATGAAATTCAATTTCAACTCCAATTAGTTATCATGGAATCTAATTCCAACGCTAATTAGTTAGCATGAAATCTAATTTTAAAATTAAAATAAACTTTTATTTTAATTATAAAATTATTAAGAATATTATATATATATATATATATATATATATATATATATATATATATATATATATATATATATATATATATATATAATGCAAGCCGTAATCAATTCACGGAAATCAGATATTGATTTCTTGTTGCTTCCTCCAATGTGAATCACTTTACATGATTCAAAGATTACTTAGTATTATATTATATTTATTAAGGTGATTCATGTGATTCAAGGTTTAAGGGATTCATGGTTCCTACTTCCTGGTGATTCACTTCACGTGGGTATGATTTCGATAATTTATTATATATATATATATATATATATATATATATATATATATATATATATATATAACGCGAATCATGGACCCGGCGAAAAATAGTACTTTTTTTAAAATAAATTTTATACAACAAAATTATGCCCAATTAAATTGTTCTAAACACATATCAATATACATATTAAATTTGACAATTAAAAATTCAAATAAAGGTTTGGCTCTGATGCCACTGTTGGGTTTGTAATATTCATGAACGCAATCAAATTGCACAAAATAAGCGGAAGCGTGGAAAATCAGAGTTATAAAATTTTACAAACCATATACCGGATCATCCTTTATGCGCAATTATTAATTAAACGAAAAGATAAAGAACAAGAATCATACCCTTGAAGATTCGAGCTTTCTCGGGTACAAGTTCACCTCCAATCCTTTTCGCGTTCAACTTGAATCCACCAGGTTTGGTTCCTTCCTTTGATCAACGTTAGCCACCCAAGTGTTTGGCCTCTAGAGGTGATCCACCAAGGTAGAAGGAAGATTCAAGAAGATGAGTGTTTGACAAAACCCTAATTTTTCTATCTCATATAGAAAAGGTGTACTATCCCAACTCTTGAAATTACGTCTGTTGTGAAAAAGTCAACAATAACTCTGTCACACATAATAAGACTCATCTTATTTATAGATGTGGGCAACCCTCCTTAACAATTAAGGAATTGAGTTTTATTTTAATTAATTAAATTCCTTTAATTAATTATGCTCCCAATCTTATTAGGGATAATTAATTAACCTGTGTAGTTGCGCGGCCGCGCGACTTCTGCAGTTTGGATTCTGGTTCTGCTGCTGCTACTGCTTTGTCCTGCTGCCATTGCATCTTTGTCAAGTCACTCTTCCTTCATCCATTCTTAGTTGCATATTTTCACTTGTTCCTTTCATCATGTGTCCATTAGCCTCATGCCATCTAATATCACCAAATTATGCCATATCATGCACTTTTGCACCAAAGGGAGTTCTAAGTACATGCAATGCAAAATAAATAAAATGCAACTAAAAACACACTAAAATGTACTTAAGATAGGCATAGTTCGCGTGAATTAATATCCGATAAGTAGGTATAAAACCCACTTATCAGCTTGTGTGCATACTACTTTCAATACTCAATTATTACTATATTAATTGCTGCATAATATCTATTATATTATTGATTCAATTATTGTCACAGTATCATCTGTATAATATTTAATATTATTAAATCAATAATTGAGACGACAAAAGTTATTCATATTATTATTTGCAATATTGACGATGTCTAGAAAGTTCTGTCGAGGAGAGGTTTGGTCACCTAATTGCGTGCCAATAGGGAGAAATCCTTATTGGAAAGCCCCCTTTTTCCTGAGAATGATCTGGTTGTTAAATATTGTGAGTTATAATATTAATGATGAATAAGTTCGAGTTGATTAAAGATGAAATTAATATTTTCATTGTGTTGAGATTATTTGTGTTAGTGGAAATTGACATTTATTCGATAATAATTGATTTCTGGAGATTATATTGACTAATCGGGTAATTAATTGGATAAATGAGCAATTAATTGTCATTAATTCACATGCTTATAACTATTTGTTCACATGTGTGTACTATACATGCATGTACTATTAGGGGAGGTGGTGCAAAATTGATAAAACTTGCATGACTAAATTAAAAATGGAGGTGTAGATGAAGGTACTATACTGTAATTATTTTTTCACATTTATAGAACTATTGATTCACATGATTGTACTATTGATTCACATGATGCACTAATAGGGGAGGTAGTGCAAGTTTGATAATACTTATAGGACTAAATTAAAAATAGAGGAAAAGATGAATGTATTATACTGTAATATTTCGAGCCCCAAAACGTGCAATTATCGAAACTATATTTTTCTATAAATAGAAGCTCATTCTTCTTTTATTCTCACCAATTTACTAAGACTCACAAGAGCAATTATAGAGAGAGAAGCTATAGAGAGAGAAGTTATAGAGAAAAAGAAGAAGAGGAGTTTACTACCTCACTATTCCAGTATCCAGTCTTCTTCTGAGGTAATGGATGCTATTTATTTCTTATTCGTAAGGGTTATTATTTCTTTCGTATTCATGAAGAGAGTTATTTTCTTTCAATACTCGTAAGGGTTGTTATTCCATTCTTTATTATTCTGTTGAATAACCTGTCTACGCGGACTACCGCATGCATGGTGAAATTCTTCTGTTATTCCATTCTTTATTATTTTGTTGGAATAACCTGTCTACGCGGACTACCACATGCATGGTGAATGACCCTTCGTATTCATTCTTTATTAAATTGTAGAAATGATCTGTCTACGTGGATTACCGCATGACGGGTAAAAATCCATTTGCAATTTCTTATATTCTATTATATTCGTATGAGATATCATTTCTTTTGTACTCGTTATATAATATCGTTTCCTTTTGTATTTTCCTTTTATGAGTACTATTCACGTATACGGCACTATTCACGTATACGATACTATTTAAGAATACGGAATACTATTCACGAGTTACTACTCACGAGTTACTACTCACGAGTTACTATTCATGAGTTACTATTCACAGAATACTATTCACGATAAAATTGGTTTCTTTTTCTGACCAAATTATCGTTGATTTATGAATCTTACTCTTGAAATTAAATCCATGTTTTGATCATATTATTTTTATTATCATATATAACATTTTTATAATCCTGGTGATGAAATTTCTCTTTGACTTAAGTGTAAAGATGGGTAGATTTTTGGTATGATCGTGACTATGGGTTCTCTTTTGTCAGTAGTGCAAAGATGAATTGTTGACTGGTATGATCATGATCATTGAATTTATAATCGAATATCTTTAGCTTAAGTGCAGGTGAATTTATCAACATGGTTATAATTATTGTTTATATAAATTTTGAAATGATTATATATTTCTTTGAGATATTAATATCTTTGGCCCGTAGTGCAAAGATGACATGTTGTTGAATATCTTTGGCCTGTAGTGTAAAGATGAATTGTTGTTGAATATCTTTGGCCGTAGTGCAAAGATGACCTGTTGTTGAATATCTTTGGCTTGTAGTGCAAAGATGAACTGTTGATGAATATCTTTGGCCCGTAGTGCAAAGATAAATTTATTAGTATGATTATGAACATGAACTGTGATTTGGTATAACCATGATATTTGATGTTTCAGGTAAAGACATGTGATGAAAATTATCTTCGTCCTGGGTGCGAAGATGAATTTAGAATCACAATTATGATTATGAGTTATTCACATGATTGTGGACAAGAACTGTTGATTGATGTTACAGGGATAAAATAATGTTGGTGGACTTTTAACATGTAGAAGATAATAGACTTTATGGTCTATTTGACTCTTCTAATGGATTGCTCGTTCAACTGCCACTATGGTTGAAATTTTTTATCATCAACAATATGTTCTAAATCTCTGATTTATTACTGATGAAGGGTATTGATAATTTAATTATCTTTAGTCATGATATTCTTTACTAGACTAGTTGTGCTCACCCTTTTGCTTCACAATTCCTTTCAGGTAATAAGAGTGTAGCTGGGTCGAGCGGGGGTAATAGGGGAATAAAACAATGGTCTATAGTTGTTAAGGTTTCCCCTAAAACAATATGGAAATAATTTTATTGAGAATTTTAGATAAGTGTGTCGTATTTTATACGTCATTTTAACCGTTAATTTTGGTGAACCGAATAGGGTGAGGTGAACCCAACTTTGGAAGGGTGTCTAATGATAGATGACTTCGTGTTATCATAAGACAGGGTTGTGCACATGCACTTGTTGATTATATCTATGAGCACTACCTATATAATCTTGGGGTTTGGTTGAAATATAATTCTCTATTGGAGACAATGGAGATAATTATATGTCAAGAGTAGACTCACCATTGGAAAGAACATGATAGTAATCTTCTCGTTTTTCTTTGGGGTCTATTGGGTCAACCAAGGATAATTCTCGAGTCATATGATATATATCATAACTTAGATGCATAGCCTCCCATGTACGAAGGTTTACTTGAGCATTTTCCAAAAATTTTAATTTCTAAAACAGTTATTGACTGTACTTTTATGTAAAGTACCATTGTAAGGTGTCGTGGTCAAGGCACCATGAGAGTTACATATATTTTTATTAAAACTCACAGCTTATATGTTGTCGTACTCTGCACAACAGTTCAACAGTTGTATAAATGAAGTTTGTATTTGATTTCTATAGTGTGATATATGGCGACTCAGAATGGGTCGTGTGGACCTATTTTGGGGGCGTCACAACTATATTTCTATGTGACTTAAAATTAATATGGATTTAAGCATAAGTCCTCTCAATTAAATACACGCAATAATATGATATATGTCTATCCGGATTACGAATCATGAAATCTATCACATGTAAAAGTCATGAACACATGCTAATATGGCTAAATCAGAATTTGTACTTCATTTTCCAATTTCATATAAATTATTACAGTAGATGGTGATCAAGAATCTAAACAATTAATGCAACTCTATTAGGCAACCCATACATAATCATTCACATCCAACAAAGAGGCATAGAAATCTGAGCTAAGCAAAAAGGTCCATTAGAATCCCATAATGGAGATTAGTTCATCACTGAAGCAATAACCATTATGGGAATCTGTTCAAGCATGAGATTATAAAATGGAAACAAAGAGAACCAAGAGATGAAGAAAATGCAAATATGATATTTCTTTGTTCAATCCAAATCTTCAAAGCTGAATCAATATTCCCAAATCATCCAAATCAAAACCCTAATTATGAAAATCTAACAACGAGGTAAGAGAGAAGCCCAAAAAGTAGAAGTCACAACTATAAACTCTATGTGTCTCTCTAAAACCCTAGAATAGTAGAAAAAACGATTAAAGCATAAGTCTGTAACATCCAATTACACCCCTTTTTAGGAAAAACACGTAAACATAACTTTTAATGAAAAGTCAACACTGGTAAATATTCTACGGCGCGGCCGCCCCACCCCGTAACCGAAATGGGGCGCGGGCGCGCTGTTACTGAATGCAATTTTCTCCTAGCGCGGGCGTGCCATGTCCAAGCTCTATAAGGGCGCAGCCGTGCTGTTGTGTTTTCCGGCAGGATGTTTGCCGGTTCTCTACTGGTGCACTATTAGTTCCTTAAGCTGTTGCTGCTAGCTTCAATCGCATTTTTCTTCTCACTTCCATGTCACTTCCACTTACCATGCTCACTTTTATATGCCTATTCCATCTTTACTCCACCACAAGCTTGCCAACATGTCGTTTCCATGCCATTTCCACCCACGATGCTAACAAAAGAGTTTCTGCCATGAAAACTACAAAATAAAGATAAAACGCATAAAAATTAACAAAATCACTTGAGATTAAGTTATAGTTCTAGCAAATAGATAGTCAATAAGTAGGTTTAAAACCTACTTATCATCTACAAACTAGTATTCAGTAGAATGGCCCATAAAACATGTTTCATAAACGAAAGATTGATATTTACCTATCTTGCCAAACTGATCAATTAAACAATCAATCATACCTTGATTTTTGATCTTGGCTAGGTAAGTAGAACAATTCCTTTCCCAGTGACCTTTCTCTACACAGTGGAAACATTTTTCTTTAGGTTTTGCTTTTGTCCCTTTTTTCCCAAACCCTTCAAATGGTGGTATGTTTCCATTTAAAACTTTCTTACCATTATTCTTTATTCGATTCTTGCCCTTAGGCTTTGCCTTAGAAGTTCTAGTTTCTGCAATATGAATGCTTTCCCTTACACGAAGAATACCCTTTGCTGCTTGGAGTTCCTTCATCAGTTCAGGTAAGGATAAAGACATTTTGTTCATATTGTTATTAAGTTTGAACTGATTGAAGGAATTAGGAAAGGTCTCTAGCAACATGTCATCCCGGGTTTCCCCATCAACTGTTGCTCCCAGGATTTCCAGTTCGTTTAAGTAAGAAATAATTTTTAAATAATGATCTCGAGCTGAAGATCCCTCGGACATCTGGGAATTCATATAATTTTTATTATATGAATTTATTCATATTAGTTATGTGAATTATTTTAACTTAAATAATAATGCTATCAGATATGGAATTCAAATACTAATTCTAAATTTTGAACAATGAATGAGAATAATAATATTATATTAATTATATTTTAGTGCTGTAAATGTGTACTAGATGTGTGTAGACTGATAATTGGTCAATTATAGTGTGACAGTAGAAAAAGCCTAGTATTACTGTGTTAAACCCTAATTTAAAACTCAAATTAGAGTACATGATTGTTATGTAATCGTGATAATGTGATTAAGGACCGATATTATAGATATTAACCTTAATTAGGAAAACTCTAATTACTGAAAACCCTAATTTTTATATTTGGAACCCTAATTTCAAAATTAGAACCCTAATCGCTAAATTATAAAGCTTAATGCTAATTGTTGGATCTTAAACCCTAATGTTCAAGTATAATATAATTAGAAAACTTAAACCAATTAGAAACCCTAATTTGTAATTTAGGAAACTAAAATTTCTATTTTTAAACCCTAAATAAAAATCCTAAAAAAATTCATTTTTGTGAAACCTTAGGGTTAAACCCTAAGGGTCTGGGCAAGATTACATTTAAGCCATTAAAATCACAAGCGTAATGACTATATTATCCCTCTTGCATTATTGAAGCTAACTTGTTAAACTTGCCAAAGCTTTAGTTGGTGGCCAACCCTAGTCTAGTTATGTGACTAAAACTCCAGCAATCAGCCATCTTATATCACCAAATTCATTGCATACAAGTTATATATATAGATCAAGAGAGAGAAAGTTCACCATTTAGCTCATTTGATCAATATACACTCAACTAAAGCCTCTCTCTCTCTAACCCACAAAAACCTTTAGCATTTCATTCCCCAAAACAAGTCCCAAGTTAACTCATAACAAATCAAGAGCCTAGAATCAAGAATTTGTTCATAAAGGTATAAAACCCTAACTAAGAATTTGATCCTTGTAGCTATGTTAGATGTTATGATTTTATGTTAAAACATGTTGTATAAGGTGTAAATAGATGATTTGGGTTTCTAGATGTTAGATCCATAACATCTATAGGCTCGGATTTGATGTTTTTAAAAATCTGGAAATTTTTTTTATGTTGTCTGACAACGAATGTCAACCCTCTTAGATCAGTGATCGTTAATGATTTTTGTGTTTTGAAAGTTTGTACTTGTAGTATGTTATGAGATCTTTGATCTAGAACTCGAATTAGGGTCAGATGATGTGTAGATTTCATGTTATTGTTGGTTAAACTCAGTTGACCGAGCATGACTGAGCAATTCTGGGTAACCCATAAACTGCCCAGCACACTCTGACAGCAAGTTCATGCCCTTAGATCTTTCTGTTGTTTGTTTCTTTGTTATTGTTGTTGTATCCAAGTTATAGATTGGTAGATGGACTGTAGATTCATGCTAATAGAACACCTAAATACCAAATATGTTGGATTCAGTAGCCAGTCAAAGTAACTAAAATAATAATGAAAATTGTTTTCTGGGTAACCAAGAAAACGTTTGAACCTTATTTCTAACAAGGTTTGACCGGCATGAATCTGATGATTATATGGTTGTTAGATTGATTTTATGTGATAGATTTGCACCCTTACATGTTGTCTACACACTGAAACCTTTAAATCACTAAAACATTACACAGATTTCAAGTTGTGGAAGCCCAAATATGGCTACACGAATTGTTCTTCATTTCTGGGTAACCCAAAAAATGAACAGCTCTGACAGCTTTTTCAATGGCTTAGATCTTTCTAATTGATGATGTTTAGACTTGACAATTGTTCCGAACATGTTCTCTGTTAGTTTCTCTACACAGCCCGACGTCTAGACCACATTTACCATGACTTCATGTTTTTGGGCAACCCAGAACATGAAGAACATGTTTGACAGCTAGTTCAAAGCTTTATAACTTTCATTTGTGATGTTGTATGACCTTGTTAATTGTTGTTACTTATAGTATTACATATATACTACCATATCTGATCATTATCTAGCCCAGAAACACATTGATCAGAGATTTATTCTTAGTCAAACATAGCCCCTCGTTCACTGACTTTGAATGTTCTTGAGCCAAAGGCCAAAGGCTACACTTTCTGTCGCTAAAAGCTATAGCTACAGTTTATTTAATTTTAATTAATCAAATTTCCTAAAATTATTTAAAAATAGAAATAAATTTATAAAAAATACAAAATTAGTTTTAAAAATTATTTTAAGTTATAAAAATTAACTTTTAATAATTTGACATATTTTTCATTAAAATTAATATTTATTTGAATATTATTGATATTTAATTTATTTAATAAATGTATTAAATAAATTAATTAAAAATGATTTTATTATATTAAAAATCATTTTAAATGATATTAATGTATTTAAAAATATTTTAAGTTATAAAACATAATTTTTAATATTATAAGTCAAATTTCATTAATTAATTAATATTAATGATAATAGATTTATTAAATAATTATATTAAATAAATAAATTAAAAATGATTTTAAAAATATAAAAATCATTTTTAAATGAAAATAAATAGTTTAAAAATATTTTAAGTTATAAAATATAACTTTTAATATTTTAAAATAAATAATATTAATAATTTAATATTAAATGATATTAAATTTATTTAATAATTATATTAAATAAATAGTTTAAAAATAGTTTTATTAATTTAAAAATCATTCAAAAAGGATATAAATGAAATAAAAATATTTTAAAGTAATAATAAATGACTTTTAAAATTTTGACAAATAATACATTAATATTTAATATTAATGATAATTATTTAAAAATGATTTTAAATATTTTAAAATTCATTTAAGGGTAATATTAATGTTTTAAAAATATTTTGAGTTATTATAAATAATTTTAATATTTTGGCTATGGTTTCATTAATAATTTAATATTAATTAAATATTAATGATAATAGAATTATGTAATATTTAAATCATTCAATAATGATTCTAGAGTTTGAAAAATTATGATAAATTATAATAATTATTTAAAAATTATTATAAGACACTGAAAAATAATATGACTGATATTTAAAATATTCAGAATAATATTGAACTACACGATAGAGTTTTAGACTCGATTATTACCTGATAAAGCTGTCAGTACACCGAAATATTTCAGAAATTGATCTGGACTTAGATAATTTGGCTAGATAGGTGATTATTTGTGATCCAATGACTGATATAATTATGTGATAATGTGTTTAGGTTATGTGCTGACTGCAAATAGCAGTACTATGTGTTACGATACGTTATTCTAATTGATAAAATGATCTTATTAATGATAGGTAGCAGTATAAAAGATAAAACTAAGTTGCGTAAGCAACAAATCAGGCAAGTGTTCTATCTTTACATTTACTTTATGCAATGGACATGCATAAACGAATATCAGAACTATTCTTTTTTATTGTTCAAATATCTTAACCTTTGTATATACTTATGCAATGATTCTATATAAGTAAGTTATTAGATTATAATCTGTTGTACAAGTTCTTTAATTCTGTTATTATAGATCAAGATATATATTTTGTTTGTTAATTTCTAAGCCTGGTTATACAAGTGACCTCACTTGGATAATTATTATATTTAATCACATGTTGATACATACCTATTAATTTCTGGTATGTATGCATTAGTTAAAAGCCGTCTAAGCTATTTTACCCAGCTAAACACATATTTAGAAATATCGCTGAACATGATAGAACTTTATTATTTCCAATCAAATTGTTTTAGTTCAGATTCTCGACTAAGTATGAACATCCCGAACATGGGAAAACTTTTGTGCGCCTAAGGCGGATAAGATGAACGAAAATATCATTCTTGTATGTAGTATTGATCAATGCAGGGCATATTGGGATGATCACCCTCGTGCTTGTAAGTTATGACAGTTTGCGGATAAAGTTCTGCTAAACCTTATCGAAAATTAAAAATGAAGTTCATAGTCTGTCGACTGCTCTCCATTTATAGTCAGTACGTAGTTTCAAAAATTTGACATAGAATTGTTATGTTGTTATTATTTGTTCAGTTTACTTCACAACTGTTGATTCGTTGTAGAAGTGTTATTCAAAGAAAATATTTAATTCTTTCAGCTAATATTTATTGTTTCTATTACTTGCTGGGCAATTAAATGCTCATTCTTGCTTTAAATCTAAATGTTTTCAGCTAAGCGTGATCAACCAGAAAGCTCTGCCAAGAACAAAGGAAAAGGAAAGCAAACAGAATAAGTTTATTGGTATTTATGTAATAGTTAGACTTTATTAAGACAAGGATATATATTAATTATCATGTAATGAATGTTTTAAAGGTCGTGTACCTGGGATTAGACTCTGATATATGTAAATTAAGTTTGATATATATATTATTTATTATTATTATTCCACTAAAAGAAATTGTATTGTGAAGCACCGAGTTCGGGTTTCAAGTACCTGAATTTGGGGGCGTCACAGAGAGAGATTGGAGAGAATAGTGAAATTGGAGAAGAAGGAATTGGAGAATTAAAGAAGATCCCTGTTGTCTTACTTAATCATAATAGAGAAATCAAGGGAAATCCCTTAATCTCAAAGTTTTAAATTACGTTCTTAAAAGTTCTTCATGAAATCATTTTTTTAAACTTACTGTATTTGAATTTTTATGGATGACTGTTGATTATATGATGTTATATATGTTTATAACATGTTTTACATGACTTGTATGGAATTTAGAATAACCAAATCCATGAAATCATGCTTAAAATCTAGGTTTTGAGTTTACAGTAAAAATATTATTTTAGTTCTTTGTAATTGAGTTTTTATGGCCAAATTGTTGAGAAGTTATTTGTAATCATTAATATGCATTATATGATGTTTATAAACGATTTTAGAGTAATTAATCCATAAAATCATGTTCAAATTGGAGTTTTGAAGTTACAGAAAGATAAATATTTGAATATGGCCCAAAAGTATAAAAATTGATGCCTAAATTGCCTACTAATCGGTAAATTGATAATTGATTGTGTTTATACATGTAAAAATAAAAAGAACGAAACTCGTAGGGATTGATTTGGTTGAAAAATGAGTTCGTAGTATTCAATTTCGTTAAGAATGTCAAAAATGGAGTTTTTCACAAATACATCAAAATTATGGTTTTAAATCTTGTTGTTTATGTGACTTAAGTTGTTAAAAACATGCTAAAAATGTTATAGAATGTTTCTATTAAGTTTAGAACATATGGGTGAAATTGATTTCGTTGTTTGTGTGAAATTTTGGCCTGAACTAGCCTTATTCTGTGTTCTTCGCAAACTGCAAAAATAGAAACTACTAAGCAGCGCTGCTTAGCAGGCCTGTCTGCGCGTTGTAGCGCCACAGCGCTGCAGTGTAGGTCTCCAGTGTAATTGGCATGCTGCAGCGCCGAGTCAGAGCTGCAGCGCCTGGCCATAGGCTTAACAGCAGAGTTGCAGCGTCGATTCCTGAGTAAAAGGGCGCGCTGCAGTGCCGGTTAGCAGAGTTACCCAGAAAATTTTATTTAAATGTTCAAGTTCAGAAAATGTGATTTAAACCCAATATAATGAACAAGAAACTGTATCAAGCATGCAATGTGATGTTAAAACAGATTCTTAACATGTCAATGATGTTTTTACATGTTTAATTGATATGTCGAACATGTAGTTAACTCATCATTCGTAAAGTCTAATAATGAGTGAAAACTAATGTTGTGATGTGATTAATATAATCATAATCAGAGTTTAGACAAAAGATGATGTACTTATGATGCCGGTTACATTATAATTAACTAGTATTGTGAATGTAAATGGTATGTAGGATTAAATTGTGGAACGTGAATAATAATCGCGTAATCTACACACGAGGCAAGTTTTTTAACCCTAAACTTTCTTTGAGCAAGTTTCCAAATCCTAATTACATTGAGCAAGATCTTATTTTATATTATGTTATGATTGAGGCAGTTTTCTATCTTAAACTTTATTATTGTTGAACAAGCTTCGTATTCTTATTCCGAATCATTTAGAGCTTAATCATTCAATTTTTAAGATTTCAAATGAAATTTTCTAACTCATTTAATATATTACTTTTATTATACAATGTTCATTCAATTGTATAGAATTGAGATTCAAACCTTTATTTGAGTATTGATTTCAATATCACATTGAAACCTTGAACAACCCTATTATAGGGGATTATATTACGCGATAACGCTAAGATATTGTGCATATACATGGTACTAAGGGCTGATCCCCCTAAGTACGAGAAGTAAGGTCCATATAGTCTTATGAATGTTAAAGGTTTGAAGTAAAAATACTTGAAAGCCTGGGACATAGTTCATGGTCTTATGACCCTCAGATGTACTTATGATTCTTGTTCTAATCTTGATTCAAAAGCCGAGCTTTCTTTTGGTTCAGTATCCATTGATTATTCGCATGTTATTATTATTATTTTTATTATTAAACTTGTGGGCAATTGTTGCTCACTCTTGTATAATAACATTGCAGCTAAGATTGAAAGAGTTGATGAGCCATTCACAAATAAGGGCAAGGGCAAAGCAAGTAAATGATGAAGACTTATTAATATTTGAGAATGTTTATATTAAGATTTATGATGTGATGTTTAAAACTTATTTGTTTGATGTTTTCACATTTGATGTATTAAGGTTAGATAACCTGAGATTTATTTGCTTAAGTTGTTGTAACCCTTTATTGGGAGGATTTCTATTGTATTGTTATCTTTACTATGGGTTGATACATGTTATTATTTTGGAGAGTGACACCAAATATGTTGGAATTTCGAGTACCCGAATTTGGGGGTGTCACAGGTTGGTATCAGAGCTATAGGTTATGAACCTTAGGTGGGGGGAAAACCTTAGATAGTAGCCTTATAGGACATTGAGAACATAGTGGTGATAAACTCTTAATGAGTTCTAAGAAATGAATTACTTAATTCATTAAAGATAATAAACGACTTTATGTGCTTATGTGATAAACTTATGTGCTCGCGAGTATCGATTAGTAACTAAAACTTAAAATTGTGTTGTCAGGATGTCTGACATTGGAGGATCCAGTAGGGCTAGGGTAGAGGAACCCCGAGTGCCTAGAGAGGAGGAGCCCCGAGAAATCCATGTTGTCCGGGAATAGTTAGTACAGAGAGAGCCATCTCCATTGATCACTGTTGTGGGTCAGGAGTAAGAGCCTAAGACTGATCCGGAGGAGGACCCTGAGGAAGATGAGTTTCCACTGAACTCTATTGTAGCTCAGATGTATGACGAAGTGTATGATCGTAACATTGAGCTTCAGGATAGAGTTAGAGAATTGGAGGGGTTGGTAGATGAACGCCAGACCACTATAGTTCAGAAAAATGAGGAAATCCAGGGTCTTGATGTACGTCTTGGAAATATGGAGTGGAAGTTAGTTCACTTAGAGGGTGACAATAGCAGATGATGGTAGAGGTTGCAAAGCTGAAGGATGATCTAAGAGAGGAGTCCTCCAAGTGAGCCAAAGCTGAAGATGCTTACGAGGAGGCTTCTAAGAGAGCAGAAGTAGCCGAGGAAGAGGTGCAGGCAAAGAAGGCCAAGATGGGGGAGATGGATTGTGCATTCCACACTGCGATTAATAGAGCTCAGGATCAAGTTATGTACTATCCAGTCCAGTTCGAGGACTTGCCTTGGTACATGTTGGATCGTAGGACGATGTATCGTATCATGGAAGGTGAGCGCAGAGAAGCTGTTCGACGTCTTAGTAGGCCGTGATAGGAATAATATGAATTATGTGAATATCTGTGGTAGTTAATGATGTAAATTCCAGTGTGAATAGAAGTAATGGAATATGATGATTTAATCCTGAAGATTCTTTATCTTGGGATAGTTGATGTAAATAGCAGTGATGCTATCTCTCTATGTTTTGAAAATTATAAATGAATAAAATATAAATGTTTATTCAAGATTTTATGTGTTAAATAATCTTAAAATGTTTAAGTTACGTCTTAAATACTTAAGAGATTAAGCAATGATCTAATAAGCGTATATCTTAAACAGAAAATGCCGCCAAGAAGACGCCTAACACGTCAGCAAGCTCAGGAAGGATCCACAAACATTATTAACAACAACAATAACAACAACGACAATGATAATGCTAATCCTATTTAGAAGTTGGTAAACCTATTAACTGGAGCATTTGCAAATTAGCCACAATCTTAAGCTACCCCGTTGAAGGATTTCAAGGCGGTAGGACCGCCAGAGTTTAGGGGATCCATGAATTCGGCCGAATCTCAGACCTGGATTATGGAAATAGAGAAGGTATTTGACGTTGCTAGTATCAACGACGACCAGAAGACAGCCTTTGCAACATTTATGCTGAAGTCAGAGGCTAGTTACTGGTGGCAGGAGAACAAGGTTAGAGGAGTACAAGGTGTGGTCACATGGGATAGGTTCAAGGAGATGTTCTTTGAGATGTATTTCCCAACGAGCTCTCAGAACCAAATGGAGGTTCAGTTTCTGGAATTAAACAGGGAAATATGATGGTGCCAGAATATGCCGCAAAATTCAACGAGTTGGCTAGGTGTGCAACTTATCAGGTGAATACGGATGAGAGTAAAGCTAGGAGGTTTGAACAAGGATTGAAGCCGTGGTTATATAGCAAGGTGTCAATGTTCCAATTGAACACTTTTATGGGAGTTTAGGAAAAGGCAATCATCGCGGAAGGTGGAAGCGATGCTTTGACTAGGTATAACCAAAAATAGAAGAAGAAAAAGAATGAAGGTGAGAACAACAAAGCTAGTGGCAACAATAGTGGTGGTGGTCATAGTTAGAAGAGGAAGTGGAATGATAATTTATCTACTGGAAATCAGCAAGGAAGTCAGAAGAAGAAAGTGGAGGCTTGTCCTACATGCGAGAAGAATCACTTGGGGGTATGTATAAAGGGGAAGAGGGTTTGCTACAATTGTGGTAAGGAAAGCCACATAACACCAAATTGTCTTAACCCTAAAAAAGGGCTTTTTTTACTTGCGGGTCAAGGGATCATCTGGCTAGGGATTCTCCCAAGAAAATAGTAGGAGGAGCAGGAACAGGTGGAAGTAAATGAAATAGTGGTGGTAGCACTCTGGCTATCACTGGACCGACGCCGCTAAACCGACCCACCGCCAGAACTATCAACATGACCGTACAAGATGTTGTGCAGTCCCGAGATGTGATGTCAGGTATCATTCCGATCAATAATGTTAATGCTTACGTATTATTTGATTTGGGTGCTACTTGTTCATTTATTTCCGACGATTTTGCTAAGAATTTGAATTTGCCTAGAGAAGAATTAGAATACCCTTTGAACATAGAAGTTGCAAATAGAGAAGTAATTTTTGTTAGGTTTGGGAATAGACTGGCTATTCAATTCTGGGGCGATAATTGATTGCCAAAGGAAGTGTGTAAATCTTATGACCCCGTCAAAGGTTGTATTTTATGGCAGCAAGTCGCCTAGACAAACTAGTTGTCTGACGATAATGTAGGCCAGGAAGTTGTTGAGACAAGGTTGTGTAGGGTATTTAGCCTACATAGTCGATACTCGAAAGGAGAGTCTGAAATTGGAAGAGATACCTGTCGTTAGAGACTTTGGAGACGTATTCCCAAATGACTTACTAGGACTTCCGCTAGACAGGGAAGTAGAATTCGTGATCGACTTGGTACCATGAACTACCCCAATATCGAAGACCCTATACCGTATGGCTCCGGTGGAGATGAAAGAATTGATAGTGCAACTACAAGAATTGTTAGACAAGAAATATATTTAGCTGAGTGTATCACTGTGGGGAGCACCGGTGTTATTTGTTAAGAAGAAGGATGGGTCAATGCGACTTTGCATTGACTAAAGAGAATTAAACAAGGTCACAATTAAGAATAAGTATCCATTGCTAAGGATTGACGACCTGTTTGACCAGCTGAAAGGACCTAGGTATTTCTCTAAGATAGATCTGAGAAGTGGGTAACATCAGTTGAAGGAGAGGAAAGAAGATGTACCGAAGACAGCGTTCAGGACTCATTATGGTCATTATAAGTTTCGGTTAATATCATTTGGTCTAACGAATGCTCCTGTAGCATTTATGGACCTAATGAACAGGATATTTAAACCATTATTGGATAAATTCGTAGTGGTGTTCATCGATGATATTTTGGTATATTCTAAGACTAAGGAGGAGCATGTGGAACATTTGAAGGTGACATTTGAGGCGTTAAGAAGATAGAAGTTGTACGCCAAGTTTTCGAAATGTGAATTTTGGATAGAGCGGGTGCAATTTCTTGGGCATGTGATTGACAAGGACGAGATTTCGGTAGATCCATCGAGTGTTAAAGCTGTGATGAACTGGAATCAGCCGAAGACACTGTCAGAAGTAAGGAGTTTTCTAGGACTGGCAGGTTATTATAGAAGATTTATTTAAGATTTTTCCAAAATAGCGACTCGACTGACAAAATTTGACTAGGAAATCGGTGAAGTTTGTTTGGACAAAAAAGTGTGAGGAAAGTTTCTAAGAGCTAAAGAAGAGGTTGTGTATGACACCTGTGTTATCCCTTCCCAATAGCACAAGAAATTTTGTGCTATATAGTGATGCATCGCATAAGGGACTAGGTTGTGTGCTTATGCAAAATGACAAGGTCATTGCGTTTGCATCACGCCAACTGAAGGATTATAAGAAGGGGTATCCTACCATGATTTAGAACTGGCTGCAGTGGTGTTTGCTTTGAAGATATGGAGGCACTATCTCTACGGGGAAAAGTGTGAGATATATACAAACCATAAGAGTTTGAAATATATTTTCACATAAAAAGATTTGAACATGCATCAGAGGAGATGGTTAGAGTTAATAAAGGATTATGACTGTGAGATTTTATACCATCTGGGTAAAGTGAATGTCATTGCCGATGCCTTAAGCATAAAAGGTTGAGATAAATTTCTTATGTGAACTACTCAGGAGGAGATAATTTTGGCAATGGCAAAACTAGAGCTGGAGGTGAAATATCCTAAGGAATCGAACGAAAAACTATTTTAAATGGAAACTGGTCCAACTTTAGTGGATAGAGTTAAGGAAGCAAAACTCAAAGATGAGGAATGTGAGAAAATCAGGAAAAGAATATCAGAAGGAGAGGAGGGGAAATTCAAAGTTGATAACAAAGGGATATTGAGATTCAAGAAAAGAATTTGGGTTCCGCAAGTATCAGAAGTAAAGGAGGAAATTTTGAGCGAGGCTCATAATTCACGGTATTCGATTCACCCATGAAGTACAAAGATGTTCCAGGATCTCCGACAACATTTCTGGTGGCCGAATATGAAGAGAGATGTTGCCGATTGTGTGACAACCCCAAAATAGGTCCATTCCATCCAACCTATTCGAGTCGCCAAATACATGGTACAAAAAACAACTACAACTATATTACAACAATTGTCGTGCAAAATACAACAACACATATGCTGTGAGTTTGGATACAAATATATACCAAATGTGACTCATGTTCCAACCGTGGACAGCACCTCACAGTAACACCTTACATAAAGGTATAGTCAAAAACTGTTTTAGAAATTAGAATATTTGGGAAGTGCTCAAGGAAACCTTCGTACATGGGAGGCCATGCGTCTAGGTTATGATAGATATTTGCCACAGAATTATCCTTGGTTGACCCAATAGACCCCAAAGAAAAATGAGAAGATTACTATCATATTCTTCCCAATGGTGAGTCTTCTCTTGACTTATCATTATCTCCACTGTCTGTAATTGAGAATTATACTTCAAACAAACACCAAGATTATATAAGTAGTGCTTGTATATATACTCAGCAAGTGGATGAGCACAATCCTGTCTTATGATGACACGAGGTTGTATGTCATTAGACATCTTGTATGATAGTGACGAAATACCCTTCCAACGTTGGGTTCGCCTCACCCTATTTTCTTCACCAAATATAACTACTAAATAATGACCACCGTTCTATTCCCTTGTTACCCCCGCTCGACCCAGCTACACTCTTATTACCTGAAAGGAATTGTGAAACAAAAGGGTGAGCACAACTAGCCCAGTAAAGAATATCATGACTAAAGATAAATAAATTATCAATAGTCTTCATCAGTAATAAATCAGAGATTTAGAACATATGGTAGATGATAAAAATTTCAACCATAGTTGCAGCGGAACGAGCAATCCATTAGAAGAGTCAAATAGACTATAAAGTCTATTATCTTCTCCATGTTAAAAATCCACCAACAATGTTTTATCCCTATAACATCACTCAACAGTTCCTTTCCATAATCATATGAATAACTCATAATCATAATTGTGATTCTAAATTTTTCTTCGCACCCAGGATGAAGAATATTTTCATCACCTGTCTTTACCTGAAACATCAAAGATCATGGTTATACCAAATCACAGTTCCTGTTCATAATCATATAAATAAATCCATCTTCGCACTACGGCCAAAGATATTCATCAACAGTTCATCTTTGCACTACATGCCAAAGATATTCATCAACAGACCATCTTTGAACTACAGGCCAAAGATATTCAACAACAGTTCATCTTTGAACTACAGGCCAAAGATATTCATCAACAATTCATATTTGCACTACAGGCCAAATATATTCATATCTCAAAGAAATATATAATCATTTCAGAATTTATATAAACAATAATTATAACCATGTTGATCAATTCACCTTTGCACTTAAGCTTAAGATATTCAATTATAAATTCAATGGTCATGATCATACCAGTCACAATTCTACTTTGCACTACAGGCCAAAGAGAACCCTAGTCATGATCATACCAATAATCTACCCATCTTTACACTCCAGTGAAAGAGAATTTCAACATCAGGGTTATAAAAATGTTATATATGATAATAAAAATAATATGATCAACATATAGTTTTAATCTCAAGAGTAATATTCGTAACTCATGAATAGTAAATCGTGAATAGTAACTCATGAATAGTAACCCCGACACAAAAGATAGACATTCCACAATAAAATTCATACCAATATTTCGGTATAATGATATTGAAAGAATAACATTTCTTAAATTTATAAACAATTTATTTTAATTGTTTACACTTTACTAAAATAATGTATTTAATCATTCTAAAATGTCAAACTCATAAGATTTCATCACCAATAACCAAAACCCTCATCAAAAATCTGCATATACCTCATATAGGATTCTCAAGTCATAAAATCCTATTTTTCAATTTTCATTCTTCATATAACATATTTAATTCCTTTATTCATAACTAGACTATTTTCATGAAAAATACCAAATCAGTTCCAAAAATATTTCTTTTATGGGATTTAGCATAATATAGTCCCATAGTGAACATATATTTTTCTCAGAATTTTTAAAAGTCATTTACTATTTTTCAAATGGCCAAAACAGCCGAATATTTAGACATTTATCAAAAATTGTACTTTTGTCCAAAAATTCTGAAATTTACAGAGTATACTTCTATCATATACATGTACTCCCAATAAAAATTTCATCAATTTTGGAGTTAACCACAAGGAATTATAAGCGATTACTTTTAAAATAGTCTTTTCTCATAAAATTCATAACTCTCAATCTATACATCCAAAAATTACCATTTTTGGACACAATCAAGAAAACTCATCAAAATATCATTTTAAATTTTTCCAAAATTTTTGAAGGTCAGAAAAATTACGAAACTGGAAAATATAACAACCCTTAAAATCTCGTAATATCCCTTACTATCCCTTACTATCCCTTACCTCAAGAGTTCAGCATTTCTGACTGGAATGCAAAGCCGAAGGAAACTTGCACTGATTAGCAACTCTCAAAGTATCTAAATACTCACAAAATATACTTCATAATATAGAGAGAGAAAGAGAGAAAGCTTATGTTTCTGGTGTGATTTTCAATTCTAACTTAGCCCTCTATTTATAGGAAAATGTTAGCACGCCGAAGCAGACTTAACCTGCAACATGATGGCTTTACCTGCTACTACTCCCACCCACCATATTTGAATAAAAATCTCAGCACATTTCTTCACCAACCAAGAGTGGGGCCCACCAATTTTAGAATTTTCTACCAAAATGATTAACTCCGAAAATTCAACAATTTCTGAACCAGTCATCTCGTAAAATTCATAACAAATCATACGTTCATTTTTAACGGTTCAAAATTTGTGGACATATACTCAACTTATATATGTATAACATATCCAAATATTACCACGATCCAACGGTCGGATTAAAAATTATAACCCCCGCAAAATAACTCAAAAAACCTAATTTTTAATACCTCCATTCCGACAAAAATACTGATAAAAACCTCAACATTAACTCCTTTATTTTTAACCATAAAAATTTATCCCTCATTTATATCCACAAAAAATAAATATTTCCTTATCATATGAATCAATAATTAATTATTCACAAATAATATTACAGAGTCACAATTATGACAATCAGGCCGTTCCCAGGAAAGAGGGGGCTTTCCAATAAGAATTTTTCCTTACTGGCGCGCAATTAGGTGACCAAACCTCTCCTTAGACAGAACTTTCTAGACATTGCCAATAATGTTATCTAATAATATTATTCAAATAATATGAATTATTGATCTGATAATGAAAAATACTGTGCAGTGACAATTATTGAGCAACAATAATATAAAATATCAACGCAGTAATTATTGAATCAATAAAATAAAATATTGAATAGTAATTACTGTAACAATTATTGAGTAGTGCCTTCTTACGTAAGAATCAAATAATTCAAAAATACTGTGCAATACCGTGTGCTACTGTGTGACGACGCGTATTACTGTATTTTAACCACCGGGTATTCCAACAGTGTTAACGGTAACAACTACGCCGTTATTTGTAAAAACTCAAATTTATCGGTTTCTTCATCCGATAGTTATTCTATTATGGGGCCCATAAATGGCTGCGCCGTCGTACGAATATTCTCCGACAGAAAGAATATTCCACGACCAAACGAATATTCCCCGACAACAATGAATATTTTATAACCACTTGTGTATTTTGAAAAAAAAATTCATATATCACCCTTAACTTTTATATTTATCAATTTAACCATTTACTAAATAGTAATTATAAGAAAAATTGAATACTTTTATTTCATAAAATTCAGGGTCTTACAGATTCTGTGGCCAAGTGTTTGACATGTCAGAAAGTTAAAGCAGAACATCATAGACCAAGTGGGTTGTTACAACCATTAGACATACCAGAATTGAAGTGGGAACATATCACGATGGATTTTGTGGTTGGGCTTCCAACGACTCAGAAAGGTTTCGATGCAATTTTGGTTATTGTGGACCGCCTGACGAAGTCAGCACATTTCTAACCGATCAAGATCAGATTTAACTTGGATCAGTTGGCAAAATTGTATGTAAAGGAAATTGTTTCAAGGCACGGTGTTCCAGTATCTATAGTCTCTGATCGAGATCCATATTTCATATCAAACTTTTGGAAACGACTACAGGAATGCACGGGAATGCAATTGAGATTGAGTATGAGATACCATCCTCAAATAGATGGCCAGAGTGAGAGAACAATACAGACATTGGAAGATATGTTAAGAGCATGTATAATGGACTTCAAAGGAAATTGGGATGATCATCTACCGTTGGTGGAATTCGCTTACAACAACAGTTACCACACAAGTATCAACATGCCGCCTTACGAAGCGTTGTACGGCAGAAAGTGCAAGACTCCATTATGTTGGGGTGAAGTTGGTGAACGTCAATTACTAGGACCAGAATTGGTACAACGGACCGCCGAGATTATCAAGGTGATCAGGACAAGGTTGATAGCTGCTCAAGATAGGCAGAAGAAATATGTTGATCAACACCGATAAAATCGAGAATTTGAATCAAGTAGCTACGTTTTCTTGAAAGTGTCTCCCTGGAAGGGAAAGATCCGATTTGGAAAAAAAGGAAAATTGAGCCTGAGGTTCATTGGACCCTTTGAAATATTGAGGAGAATTGGTGAACTCGCATATGAGGTAGCCTTACCTCTGTCCACAATATTTTCCATGTTTCTGTCTTACGACCGTATAAGCCCGATTACAAACACATTATCGACTATGAACCCCTACAATTTGAGAAAGATTTATCTTATGAAGAAGTTCTTGTTCAAATAGTCGACAAGAAAGATCAAGTACTTAGAAATAAAGTAATGCCTTCTGTTAAAGTAATCTAGAAGAACCACAACGCTGAAGAAGCTACGTGGGAACTCGAAGAACAAATGATGAAAAATTATCCGTATTTATTTGCTTAATATATGTATAGCGATTCTGGGGACATAATCTTTGTAGGGGGGAGAATTTAACGGGACAAATTGAGTGAATCATGATTCTGAAAACAGAATCCTTTTAAGAGGGGAAAGATGTGACGAACGAGACTTTTGTAATAAATTTATAAATATTTATTGAATTGAATAAAATTTTACTGATTTATTTATTGAGTTAAATAAATATTTGATGGAATTGTGGTAGATTAATTTAATTAAGTGTGTCACATTAATTAATTTAATGTTGAATAATTTTATTTATCAAAGTAAGAATTTAATTGAGATAATTAAATTAAATGAATTGTCAAATAATTTTAATGTTGTTCTAATTAATTTAATAAGTAATTAGGGATTTATTGATTTATTATAAATAATAAATGAGAATTTTAATTATGTGATGAGATGATTTAATGGGTAATATTGCCTTTTATTTAATTAATTTAAATAATATTATTTGATTAATTAAGGTGTGATAAATAAACTATGTAATAATAAGTTAATTAAAATAAATTAGAAAAGGGATTAATAAAGCTAGTCAAACATGACCTTAAGATCATGGGAGCAGTTAAGGCCATACTACGCTTAACTGCTACCATGTACGCGCCAGTTAATATATACGCATTGTCAGTTCATATTACAAGTCTGGGAAAATCACAGAGAGAGATTGGAGAGAATAGTGAAATTGAAGAAGAAGGAATTGGAGAATTAAAGAAGATTTATGTCATCTTGCTTAATCATAACAGAGAAATCAAGGGTAATCCCTTAATCTCAAAGTTTTAAATTACGTTCTTAAAAGTTCTTCATGAAATCAATTTTTTTAACTTCTTATATTTGAATTTTTATGGATGATTGTTGATTATATGATGCTATATATGTCTATAACATGTTTTAGATGACTTGTATGGAATTTAGAATAATCAAATCCATGAAATCGTGCTTAAAATCTGAGTTTGAGTTTACAATAAAAAAATTGTTTTAGTTCCATGTAATTGAGTTTTTATGGCCAAATTGTTGAGAAGTTGTTTGTAATCATTAATATGCATGTATAATCTGCTATATGATGTTTATAAACGATTTTAGAGTAAATAATCCATGAAATCATGTTCAAATTGGAGTTTTGAAGTTACAGAAAGATAAATATTTGAATACGGCCCAAAAGTACAAAAATTGATGCCTAAATTGCCTACTAATTGATAAATTGATAATTGATTGTGTTTATACATGTAAACACAAAAAGAACGAAACTTGTAGGGACTGATTTGGTTGAAAAACGAGTTCATAGTAGTTAGTTTCGTTAAGAATGTCAAAAATATAGTTTTTCACAAAAACATCAAAATTATGGCTTTAAATCTTGTTTGTTTATGTGACTTATATGACGCCCCCCAAATACATAGTACATAAAATAACTACAAACTTAATTATTACAATTATCGTGCAAAAAATGACAACACATATGCCAACTGTGACTCTCATCCATTTACCTGGATAACACCTCACAATGGTACCGTACATAAAGGTACAGTCAATAACTGTTTTAAAATTAAAATCTTTGGAAAATACTCAAGGAAACCTTCGTACATAGGAGGCCATGCATCTAAGTTATAATAGATATCATATGACTTGAGAATCATCATTGGTTAACCCAATAGACCCTAAAAAAAAATAAGAAGATTACTATCATGTTCTTTCCAATGGTGAGTCTCCTCTTGCCATATAATTATCTCCATTATCTCCAATTGAGAATTATATTTCAACCAAACTCTAAGATTATATAGGTAGTGCTCATAGATATAATCAGCAAGTGGATGTGTATAACCCTGTCTTATGATAACACGAAGTCGTATGTCATTAGACATCTTGTATGATAGTGGCAAAACACCCTTCCAAAGTTTGGTTCACATCACCTTATTCGGTTCACCAAAATCAATGGTTAAATGACGTATAAAATACGACACACTTATCTAAAATTCTCAATAAAAATTTTTCCATACTGTTTTAGGGGAAACCTCAACAACTATAGACCACCGTTCTATTCCCCTGTTATCTCCGCTCGACCCAGTTACATTCTTATTACCTGAAAAGAATTATGAAGCAAAAGGGTGAGCACAACTAGCCCAATAAAGAATATCATGACTAACGATAATTAAATTACCAATAGCCTTTGTCAGTAATAAATCAGAGATGTAAAATATATGGTAGATTATAAAACTTTTTAATCATAGTTGCAGCGGAATGAACAATCTATTAGAAGAGGCAAATAAACCATTAATTATATTATCTTTTCCATGTTATTAGTTCACCAACCATGTTTTGTCCTTATAACATCAATCAACAATTCCTGTCCACAATCATGTGAATAACTCATAATCATAATTGTGGTTCTAAATTTCTCTTCGTACCCAGAACGAAGATAATTTTTATCACATGTCTTTACTTGAAACATCAAAGATCATGTTTATACTAAATCACAGTTCCTGTTCATAATCAAACTAATAAATTCATCTTTTCACTACGGGCCAAAGATATTCATCAACAGTTCATCTTTGCACTACAGACCAAAGATATTAATATCTCAAAGAAATATATAATCATTTCAGAATTTATATAAAGAATAATTATAATTCACCTTTGCACTTAACTAAAGATATTCAATTGTAAATTCAATGGTCATAATCATACCAGTTAACAACTCATCTTTGGACTACTGGCCAAAGGGAACCCATAGTCACGATCATACCAATAATCTACCCATATTTACACTCATGTCAAAGAGAAATTTTATCACCAGGATTATAAAAATGTTATATATAATAATAAAAATAAATATGATCAAAACATGAATTTGATTTTAAGAGTAAGATTCATAAATCAACGATAATTTGGTCAAAAAAAGAAACCAATTTTGTTGTAAATAGTACTTCGTGAATAGTACCTCGTGAATAGTGCTTTGTGAATAGTATCCCATTAATAGTACTTCGTGAATAGTACCCCATGAATAGTACTTTGTGAATAGTACCATATTTATGAATAATATCCATGAATAGTGTCGTATACGTAAATAGTGCCATATAAATGAATAGTGCTGTATACGTGAATAGTGACATATACGTGAATAGTAACCTCGATATGAAAAGGTAAAAATTTCATAATAAAATTCATACCAATATTTCGGTATAATGATATTGAAAGAATAACATCATTTACAAAAAAATAACATCCCTTACCATCCCTTACCTCAAAAGAATAACATGTAAGACCCCTGCTTATTAATGAATAAAATCAAATTTTCTCTAAATATTATTGTGAATAATAAGGGGTTAATTTGATATAATACTTTGGTTATGGGTGAAATGTGCAAATTTTGCAAAATAAGCAAGTGGTTATAAAATATTCATTTTGTCGGGGAATATTCGTTTGGTCGTGGAATATTCTTGCTGTCGGGGAATATTCGTACGACGGCGCAGCCTTGTGTGGGCCCCATAACAGAAAGCGATTGGATGAAGAAAACGACAAGTATAAGTTGTTTATAAATAACGGCGTAGTTGTTACCGTTAATACTATTGGAATACCCGGTGGTTAAAATACAGTAGCACACGGTATTGCACCAATTATTGATTCTTACGTAAGAAGGCACTACTCAATAATTGTTACAGTAGTTATTGTTCAATATTTTATTTTATTGATTCAATAATTGCTGCGTTGATATTTTATATTATTGTTGTTTCAATAATTGTTGCTGCACAGTATTTTCCATTATCAGATCAATAATTCATATTATTTGAATAATATTATTAGATAACATTATTGGCAATGTCTAGAAAGTTCTGTCTAAGGAGAGGTTTGGTCATCTAATTGCGCGCCAGTAAGGAGAAATCCTTATTGGAAAGCCCCTTCTTTCCTGGGAACGGCCTGGTTGTCATAAATGTGATTCTGTAATATTATTTGTGAATAATTAATTATTGATTCATATGATAAGGAAATATTTATTTTATGTGGATATAAATGAGGGATATATTTTTGTGGTTAAAAATGAAGGAGTTAATGTTGAGGTTTTTATCAGTATTTTTGTCGGAATGGAGGTATTAAAAATCAGGGTTTTTGAGATATTTTGCGGGGGTTATAATTTTTAATCCGACCGTTGGATCGTGGTAATTTTTGGATATGTTATACACATATAAGTTGAGTATATGTCCACAAATTTTGAACCGTTAAAAATGAACGTATGATTTATTATGAACTTTACGAGATGACTGGTTTAGAAATTGTTGAATTTTCGGAGTTTATCATTTTGATGGAAAATTCTAGAATTGGTGGGCCCCACTCTTGATTGGTGAGGAAATGTGCTGAGATTTTTATTCAAATGTAGTGGGTGGGAATAGTAGCAGGTAAAGCCATCAGGTTGCAGGTTAAGTCTGCTTCGGCGTGCTAACATTTTCCTATAAATAGAGGGCTAAGTTAGAATTAAAAATCACACCAGTAACAAGTTTTCTCTCTTTCTCTCTCTAGATTATTGAGTGTATTTTATGAGTATTTAGATACTTGGAGAGTTTCTATTCATCAGAGCAAGTTTCTTTCAACCTTATACCGGTATTCCGACCAGAAGTACTGATATTTTGAGGTAAGGGATATTATTTTCTTCTTCATGATATTATTTTCTTCAATTTCATTATGCTGAAATATTGATATGAGTTTTTATCAAATTTGAAAGTTTTTGTGTCGGGGTTACTATTCACGTATACGGCACTATTCACGTATACGGTACTATTCACGAATACGACACTATTCACCAGAAAATAAAATTTTCCCTTTTTGTCCAAGATGTCTATTATGGTTACTATCTTTGATTGTATCTATGTTTTGATCTTTATTTTTGAATTCTGCTTCACAATTGATTATTATGAAGTATTATTGATCTTGGATAAACTGTTATACGAATCCCTACTATTTGTCCTTCTGTCTCACTGGATTCGTTTTCTTTAAGATATTTTTCATCATCCTCAGTCCTAAATGATGATATTACTGAATATCTTTGGCCTGTAGTGCAAAGATGTATGATTACTTGATGAATATCTTTGGCTTGTAGTGCAAAGATGAACAGGTGTTGAGATGAACATGACTGACAGGTGATACAAATGAATATCTTTGGCCTGTAGTGCAAAGATGAATATTTGGATAAAGATGATTATTAATTGATGTTACAGGGATAAAATATTGATGATGGACTTTTAAATCTTAGAAGATAGTAGAATTCTTTCTCTACTTGACTCTTCTAATGGTTTGCTGTTTCCGCTGCAGTTGTTGATCTAAAACTTGTTGTCGATTATATTCTATCAGATTTTTCCCTGTTGAAAACTAACGATAATTTGTTGTATATTATCTTAGTCATAATATTCTTTACTGGGCTATTTGAGCTCACCCTTTTCCTTTTTGTTTCATTTTTCTTCTCAGGAGGTGAGAACATAGCAGGATCTAGTCGGAGTATGGAGTGATGGTTCTAGAAAGATGTTTTAGCAGTCCTCGCTATTTCTGTAAAATAGTGTTTGAATAATTGTATTGAGGACTTATTTGAGTGTGGATATTGTCTAGAAGACAATATTTGTATTTAAACTCGCAGTATGTGTTGTCGTATTTTGCACGACAATTGTATTATTGAAGTTGTAGTTTGCTTTCTGTATCATGTATTTGGCGACTCAGAATGGGTGTTGTATACCTATTTTGGGGGCGTCACAGTTGGTATCAGAGCTTAGGGATATGATCCCTGGCTGAGATATGAGACAAGAACTAAGAGGGGAGAAACGGGGAATTCCTTCGCTAGTATGACCTGACTAAGTTTATTTGGTCGGTCAGAGTATAGGGATAATATATGACATGACTATTAACCCTTGTTTTATGGCAGTATTTAAGAATGGCAGCTGAGAACGTTAATAATGGAGTAAATCAGACCGTGGAGACACCTTTGATCACCACCCAGGGGAACGTGCAACAGGAAGGCAATATTCCTCCTGTAAACAACGTTACCGAGCAAACGATGAATGATAGAATGTTTAGGAGCTTTTTGCAGTTCTTGCAAAATCAGGCGAGGGAGACTCGTGAGCAGAATACGGGTGGAAATGATAACAACGCGCGGTTTGTCACAGCTAAGCAGTTCAAAGAATTGGGACCACCAGAATTTAAGGGAAAGCCGGATCCGATCATGGCGGAAACGTGGGTCAAGCAAATTACCAAGATATTTGATGTCTTGGGATGCACGGAGGAACAGAAGGTTCCATTCGCCACCTTTATGTTCCGCGGTGAGGCAGACTACTGGTGGGAGTCTGTGAAGCGTACCCAGCCTGACGCACTCAACATGTCCTGGGAAACATTTCAAAAACTGTTCAATGACAAGTACTTTCCTGAAAGTATTCGTCATATGAAGGAGGTGGAGTTTATCAGACTGGAACAAAACAACATGACGGTGTCCCAGTACGAGGCGAAGTTTGCAGAGTTATCCAGGTTTGCACCTCATTTGGTCGAAAATGAGGAACGAATGACAAGGATGTTTCTGAGAGGCCTAAAACCCGAGATTCGGCAATATCTTATCTCTCATAAATTTTCTTTATATTCAGATGTTGTAAACAGGGCTCAATTATTAGAGCGAGATAATGAGTATGTCCAACCGAGGGACCACAACCAGGGTCATACCGGTGGCGGCAGTCATCGAAGCAATGAAAACCAGCAGGGAGGAAAACATTCGGACAAAAGCGGTAACCACTCTGGTGGTAATCGTGGTCGTGATAATAGAAGGAGCGAGTCGGGAGGAGATTTCAAGAAGAGAAGGTACAACAATGATAACGTGAAGACGTCAGCACAAACATCAACTGTTTCTAGGGGAGGAGAACGACCACCGGTCGTATGTTACAAATGTGGGAAAGAGGGACATATCAGCCCAAACTGCCCACAACAATCCAAGGTATGTTATAACTGTGGAAACGAGGGTCATATAGCTCGAGAGTGTTCTGTAGCAAAACCAAGTTCAGCGGGGATGGTGACTCCAAAAGTTATCCCGGATAAGTCGAAATCAGCGGTTCCTGGAAGGGCGTTTGTCGTGACTGGCCAAAACGCGAGAAACCCGAACGAGGTGATCACGGGTAAGCTAATCTTGAATTCTTGCGAAGTTTATACTTTACTAGATACCGGTTCTACCCATTCTTTTATCTCTCCTGCTTGTGCTCAACGTTTAAACTTGACTCCGGAGAAATTGGACTTTAACTTATCTGTTGAAACTCCATTGGGTGAAACCATCGTTACATCTACAGTTTATAAATCTTGCATGATCCAAGTTGGCACTATCGCATTACCTGTTGATCTTATCTCTTTAAAGATACTTGCTTTTGATGTGATTTTAGGAATTGATTGGTTAACCACTCATCATGCTAAAATTGATTGTTTTCGTAAGGTTGTTAGTTTTCATATTCCTAACCAACCTGTCATAAGAATTCAAACTATTAAACCACTAAAATCAGTCACTGTCATATCAAGCCACAAAGCTATGCGTTTATTGAAAAGCGGATGTCAAGCTTTCTTAGCCCATGTTATGGATTTGAACAAAGACAAGTCAGATTTGAATAATATTTCTATTGTTAGAGAATTTCCCGATGTATTTCCTGAAGAACTTCCTGGTCTACCCCCAGAACGTGAAGTTGATTTCTTTATTGACCTTGAACCCGGTACAAAGCCCATTTCTAAAACTCCATATCGAATGGCTCCTATTGAACTTCAGGAGTTAAAAGTCCAACTACAGGAGTTGTTGGACATCGGTTTTATTCGTCCTAGTATGTCTCCTTGGGGTGCTCCTGTTTTATTCGTAAAGAAGAAAGACGGGAGTATGCGACTTTTTATTGACTATCGAGAATTGAACCATGTCACCATCAAGAATAGGTATCCGCTACCTCGTATTGATGACCTGTTCGACCAGTTACAAGGAACACAATTCTTTTCAAAGATCGACCTTCGTTCTGGATATCATCAGCTAAAGATTAAAACTGAGGATATTCCAAAGACTGCCTTCAGAACTCGGTACGGGCAGTATGAATTCTTAGTCATGTCTTTTGGATTGACTAATGCTCCTGCTGCCTTCATGGATATGATGAACCGTGTATTCAAAGAATATTTAGATCAGTTCGTTGTTGTCTTTATTGATGACATCCTCATCTATTCCAAAAGTCGTGAAGATCATGAGCGTCATTTGAAGCTGGTACTACAAAGGCTTCGTGAAAATAAGCTATATGCCAAATTAAAAAAATGCGAGTTCTGGCTTGAGGAAGTAGCATCCCTTGGGCACGTGGTGTCAAAACATGGAGTATCTGTCGACCCGGCGAAGATTGAAGCCATACAAAGTTAGGAGCAACCAAAGTCGGTAACCGAAGTACGTAGCTTTTTGGGCTTAGCTGGTTATTATCGGAGATTTGTGGAAGGATTTTCTCGAATCGCTACTCCGTTAACTCAGCTGACTCGGAAAGATACAAAATTCGTATGGAGTGAGGAATGTGAGAAGAGTTTTCAAGAACTCAAGAGGAGACTCATTTCGGCACCTGTTCTGACAATACCATCTGGTTCGGATGGATTTGTTATCTACAGCGATGCTTCAGGCAAAGGGTTAGGATGTGTTCTCATGCAACATGGGAAAGCCATAGCCTATGCCTCGCGACAACTTAAAGAATATGAGAGGAATTATCCTACTCATGATTTGGAGTTGGCAGTAGTCGTTTTCGCGTTGAAGATCTGGAGACACTACCTGTATGGGGAGAAAGTGGAGATCTATACAGATCATAAAAGCCTCAAATATTTCTTCACCCAAAAGGAACTCAACATGCGGCAACGATGTTGGCTTGAGCTGTTGAAAGATTACGATCATACCATCCAATATCATCCTAGAAAAGCGAACGTAGTAGCTGACGCATTGAGTAGAAGATCATACGCGGGTACGAGTGCAATGTTGTTAACACAAAAACCCATTTTGTATGACTTGCAAAGGATGGAGATAGAGATGAATGCTCCAAGTACCCATATGATGATATCAAATATACGAGTAGAACCGACTTTAATCGATAAAGTTAAAGCTGCTCAAGCTACGGACATGGAGCTGATGCGTATGAAGAAGAAAGTGCAAGAAGGTGCTATTCCAGAAGCAAGAATCGATGAAGAAGGAATACTTCGAGTCAACTCCAGACTTTGTGTTCCTAACGATTTTGACTTGAAGCATAGAATAATGATGGAGGCACACAACACACCGTTTGCAATCCATCCTGGGAGTACCAAAATGTATCACGATCTTCGACATACATTTTGGTGGAGCAATATGAAAAGAGAGATCGCGGAGTTTATCTCGAGATGTTTAACTTGTCAACGTGTAAAAGCGGAGCATCAAGTACCAAAGGGTCCATTGCAACCACTTGAGATTCTGAAATGGAAGTGAGAACACATTACTATGGATTTTGTTACGGGTCTTCCCAAGGTTTCTCAAGGCATAGATGCGATTTGGGTTATTGTTGATAGATTAACCAAGTCCGCTCATTTCTTGCCGATACGTGAGACTTATTCCCTTGAACGTCTTGCTAGTATGTACGTGAACGAGATTGTGAGATTGCATGGCATGCCAGTATCCATAGTTTCGGATCGTGACCCAAGATTCACTTCACGATTTTGGGTTAGCTTGCAGAAAGCTATGGGCACGGATTTACGATTCAGTTCAGCATACCATCCTCAAACGGACGGACAATCAGAGAGGACTATTCAAACTCTTGAAGATCTATTAAGACTTTGTGTCCTAGATCTCAAAGGGAGTTGGGATAAGTACCTACCATTGGTGGAATTCTCCTACAACAACAGTTATCAGGCGAGCATAGGTGTGGCTCCATTCGAGGCGTTGTATGGAAGAAAATGTCGTTCTCCAGTATGCTGGGACGAGGTGGGTGAAGCAACATTGTTGGGACCAGAGTTGGTACGCATTACTACAGAGAAGATTCAAACGATTCGACAACGTATACAAACGGCACAGGATCGACAAAAGAGTTATGCGGATCTTCATCGGAAGGACGTGGAATTTAATATTGGGGATCATGTATTGTTACGTGTTGCACCATGGAAGGGAGTTACAAGATTTGGGAAGAGAGGAAAGCTCAATCCAAGATTTGTTGGTCCATTTGAGATTCTTGAGCGAATAGGAAATGTGGCATATAGACTCGCATTACCTCCAAGCATGTCTCGTGTTCATAATGTTTTTCACATATCTATGCTTCGTAAATATGTTAAAGACCCGAACCACATTATTGAGTTAGAACCAAACGAGATAGCTGAAGATTTAACGTACGAGGAGGTACCTGTTAAGATCTTGGATAGGAAAGAGCATGTCCTACGCACGAAGGTTATACCACAAGTTAAGGTTTTGTGGAGAAACCATGCTATTGAAGAAATGACCTGGGAGTTGGAATCAGAAATGAAAGCGAGGTATCCTCACCTTTTTGAAACATCAGGTACGTACGTCAATTTCGAGGACGAAATTTCATAAGGAGGGGAGGTTGTAAGACCCCAGCTTATTAATGAATAAAATCAAATTTTCTCTAAATATTATTGTGAATAATAAAGGGTTAATTTGATATAATACTTTGGTTATGGGTGAAATGTGCAAATTTTGCAAAATAAGCAAGTGGTTATAAAATATTCATTTTGTCGGGGAATATTCGTTTGGTCGTGGAATATTCTTGCTGTCGGAGAATATTCGTACGACGGCGCAGCCTTGTGTGGGCCCCATAACGAAAAGCGATTGGATGAAGAAAATGACAAGTATAAGTTGTTTATAAATAACGGCGTAGTTGTTACCGTTAATACTGTTGGAATACCCGGTGGTTAAAATACAGTAGCACACGGTATTGCACCAATTATTGATTCTTACGTAAGAAGGCACTACTCAATAATTGTTACAGTAGTTATTGTTCAATATTTTATTTTATTGATTCAATAATTGCTGCGTTGATATTTTATATTATTGTTGTTTCAATAATTGTTGCTGCACAGTATTTTCCATTATCAGATCAATAATTCATATTATTTGAATAATATTATTAGATAACATTATTGGCAATGTCTAGAAAGTTCTGTCTAAGGAGAGGTTTGGTCATCTAATTGCGCGCCAGTAAGGAGAAATCCTTATTGGAAAGCCCCCTCTTTCCTGGGAACGGCCTGGTTGTCATAAATGTGATTCTGTAATATTATTTGTGAATAATTAATTATTGATTCATATGATAAGGAAATATTTATTTTATGTGGATATAAATGAGGGATATATTTTTGTGGTTAAAAATGAAGGAGTTAATGTTGAGGTTTTTATCAATATTTTTGTCGGAATGGAGGTATTAAAAATCAGGGTTTTTGAGATATTTTGCGGGGGTTATAATTTTTAATCCGACCGTTGGATCGTGGTAATTTTTGGATATGTTATACACATATAAGTTGAGTATATGTCCACAAATTTTGAACCGTTAAAAATGAACGTATGATTTATTATGAACTTTACGAGATGACTGGTTCAGAAATTGTTGAATTTTCGGAGTTTATCATTTTGATGGAAAATTCTAGAATTGGTGGGCCCCACTCTTGGTTGGTGAAGAAATGTGCTGAGATTTTTATTCAAATGTGGTGGGTGGGAATACTAGCAGGTAAAGCCATCAGGTTGCAGGTTAAGTCTGCTTCGGCGTGCTAACATTTCCCTATAAATAGAGGGCTAAGTTAGAATTGAAAATCACACCAGAAACAAGTTTTATCTCTTTCTCTCTCTAGATTATTGAGTGTATTTTGTGAGTATTTAGATACTTTGAGAGTTTCTATTCATCAGAGCAAGTTTCTTTCAACCTTATACCGGTATTCCGACCAGAAGTACTGATATTTTGAGGTAAGGGATATTATTTTCTTCTTCATGATATTATTTTCTTCAATATCATTATGCTGAAATATTGATATGAGTTTTTATCAAATTTGAAACTTTTTGTGTCGGGGTTACTATTCACGTATACGGCACTATTCACGTATACGGTACTATTCACGAATACGGCACTATTCACCGAAAAATAAAATTTTTCTTTTTTGTCCAAGATGTCTATTATGGTTACTATCTTTGATTGTATCCATGTTTTGATCTTTATTTTTGAATTCTGCTTCACAATTGATTATTATGAAGTATTATTGATCTTGGATAAACTGTTATACGAATCCCTACTATTTGTCCTTCTGTCTCACTGGATTCGTTTTCTTTAAGATACTTTTCATCATCCTCAGTCCTAGATGATGATATTACTGAATATCTTTGGCCTGTAGTGCAAAGATGTATGATTACTTGATGAATATCTTTGGCTTGTAGTGCAAAGATGAACAGGTGTTGAGATGAACATGACTGACAGGTGATACAAATGAATATCTTTGGCCTGTAGTGCAAAGATGAATATTTGGATAAAGATGATTATTAATTGATGTTACAGGGATAAAATATTGATGATGGACTTTTAAATCTTAGAAGATAGTAGAATTCTTTCTCTACTTGACTCTTCTAATGGTTTGCTGTTTCCGCTGCAGTTGTTGATCTAAAACTTGTTGTCAATTATATTCTATCAGATTTTTCCCTGTTGAAGACTAACGATAATTTGTTGTATATTATCTTAGTCATAATATTCTTTACTGGGCTAGTTGAGCTCACCCTTTTCCTTTTTGTTCCATTTTTCTTCTCAGGAGGTGAGAACATAGCAGGATCTAGTCGGGGTATAAAGTGATGGTTCTAGAAAGATGTTTTAGCAGTCCTCACTATTTCTGTAAAATAGTATTTGAATAATTGTATTGAGGACTTATTTGAGTGTGGATATTGTCTAGAAGACAATATTTGTATTTAAACTCACAGTATGTGTTGTCGTATTTTGCACGACAATTGTATTATTGAAGTTGTAGTTTACTTTCTGCACCATGTATTTGGCGACTCAGAATGGGTGTTGTATACCTATTTTGGGGGCGTCACATAACAATTCTGACTTGAATATCATATATAATACTGAAGAAAACTTGCACTGTATAGCAACACTCAAGATATCTAAATACACACAAAAATACACTCGATATTATAGAGAGAGAAAACTTTTGATTCTGGTGTGATTTTCCATTCTAACCTAAGCATCCTATTTATAGAAAAATGCTTAGAACACCAAAGCAGAAAATTTAATAAAATATTATTATTTTAAAAAAAAAATCACGTCCACCTTGAAAATTAGATTTCAGCACACCAGTGGGGCCCACCAACATTAAAAAAACATTTTTCTTTTAAAAAATATTTATAACTCCAAAAATTAATTATTCTGGAACTTCAATAATTCATAATAAATAGCCATTTTATCAAAAAAAATCGAATCTTATGTCCATTTTATAGGGAATTTAATTCTCTACAACTTTGTAGAAGAAAGTTTTTCCAAATTCTAAACGGAAAATGACCGAAATCCACATACGGATGATCTTGCATGCTATAATATAATTTCAGTAAAAAATGTGGCCCACCAACATATTTAACATGTTTTTTTATAACAAAAATACTCCGGACCCAATTTGCACTCTTCCTCCTTATTTATTCATATATCGTGCATTCATTGTAAAAATATCACCGTTATTATATTATTATATTATTACATTATACACTTATAATGTAATATTACAATAATATATTTGAATGAATTATTTTATCAGAAAAGATAAAATATCAATTTTCAATAATTGTTACTTTTTTAAAAATTTCTTCAATTAAATCCACATAAAATAAATATTTACTTATCATATAAATCAACAATTAATTATTCACAAATAATTTTACAGAACTACAATATTGACAACCAGGTCATTTCTAGGAAAGCAGGGGCTTTCCGATAAGGATTTCTCCTTATTGGCACGCAATTAGGTGATCAAACCCCTTTCCTAGACAGAACTTACATAGGCATTGCTAATAATACTATCTAATAATATAATTCAAATAATATAAATTATTGATATGATAATTTGAAATACTGTGCAATGACAATTATTGAATCAAAAATATAAAATATCAACGTAGCAATTATTGAATCAATAAAATAAAATATTGAATAGTAATTACTGTAACAATTATTGAGTAGTGACTTCTTATGTAAGAATCAATAATTTGTGCAATATCATGTGCTACTGTGCAACACCGTGTATTACTGTATTTTAACCACCGGGTATTCCAACAGTTTTAACGGTAACAACTACGTCGTTATTTATAGAAAATGCATACTTGTCATTTTCTTCATCCGACAATTTTTCGTTATGGGGCCCACAAATGGTTGCGTCGTCGTACGAATATTCCCCGACAGCAAGAATATTCCACGACGAAACGAATATTCCCAGACAACAATTAATATTTTATAACCACTTGCTTATTTTGAAAAATTTACATATATCACCCTTAACTTTAAACTTTTATCAATTTAACTATTTACTAAATAGAAAAATTGAATACTTTTATTTCATAAAATTCGGGGTCTTATAATCTCCCCTCCTTATGAAATTTCGTCCCCGAAATTTACGTGTCTGGTATTTCAAAGAGTTGAGAATACCTTGCTTTCATTTCAGATTCTATCTTCCTTGTCATCATGATTTCTCCATTGCTCATTCTAGAATACAGCTTCAAAACAAAGGTTAATTGACATATCACAATTTGTCAACTTCTCAAGTAAGAAATTTCAGCTTAGGTAAATCACACACTAGCGAAGTATATTACTCGTCTCTCCCCTCCTAGTTCTAGACTCAGATCTTCGCTAGCAACCATATCCCTAAGCTCTGATACCAATTGTGACACCCCCAAAATAGGTCCACACAACCCATTCTGAGTCGCCAAATTGATGGTACATAAAATAACTATAAACTTCATTATTACAATTGTCGCGCAAAATATGACAACACATATGCCAACTGTGACTCTCATCCCTTTACCTGAATAGTACCTCACAATGGTACCTTACATAAAGATACAGTCAATAACTTTTTTAGAAATTAAAATCTTTGGAAAATACTCAAGGAAATCTTCATACATGGGAGGCCATGCATCTAAGCTATAATAGATATCATACGACTTGAGAATCATCTTTGCTTGACCCAATAAACCCCAAAGAAAAATAAGAAGATTCCTATCATGTTCTTTCCAATGGTGAGTCTCCTCTTGCCATATAATTATCTCCATTATCTCCAATTAAGAATTATATTTCAACCAAACTCCAAGATTATATAGGTAGTGCTCATAGATATAATCAGCAAGTGGATGTACACAGCCCTGTCTTATGATAACACGAAGTCATATGTCATTAGACATCTTGTATGATAGTGGCAAAATACCCTTCCAAATTTGGGTTCACATCACCCTATTCGGTTCACCAAAATCAACCGTTAAATGACGTATAAAATACGACACACTTATCTTAAATTCTGAATAAAATTGTTTCTATACTGTTTTAGGGGAAACCTTAACAGCTATAGACCACCGTTCTATTCCCTTGTGACCCCCGCTCGACAGCTATATTCTTATTACCTTAAAAGAATTATGAAGAAAAAGGGTGACCACAATTAGCCCAGTAAAGAATATCATGACTAAAGATAATTAAATTATCAATAGCCTTCGTCAGTAATAAATCAAAGATTTAGAATATATGATATAGATGATAAAACTTTTCAACTTTAACAATCCAGATTTTAATTATAATATTTAAATATTTATTAAATTATATAAATATTTAATGGATGTATTTATCGTGCATAAATGTTTGTTTAATTGATTTGATGTGATTTGATTATTTATTTGTTTAATAAATAATTAATGAGTTAAGGAAAGTAATTATTTTGAAATAGTAATATAATTTAATTTAATAATTAAGCTAGAGAGTTTATAATGATTAAATAGATTATTATATTATGCAATGAATTGTTATTAGAATTAATTAGATTAAGTATGAAAACTTAATTAATTAGAAGTGTGACAAATAACCTTGTTATAAAGGAGTTATTAAAATAAATTAAAAGTGTTTAATTTAGTTTTGCCAAACAAAGCCTAATGCCTATTAAGTCTTTAATCTAATTGTGTTTTACCAAACAAGGCATAAGGATTAATTGATTATTTTTTTAGTGGTTAGCCAAACAAGCCTTATGGCTTTTGATTTTCAAAAATTTACATAACTGATATAAGTTATATCTATATTTATATTATATCATTAATATATATTATTACTATATACGTTATACTATTCTACGTATGTTAGAAGAGAAAAGAAAGACTCAGTAGAAGAAAATGGAGAGAAGAAGAAGAATACAGAGAAAATTTGAGAAAACTCTAGAGAGAAAGTGAGTGATTTCTAACAGGTTTTGAGAAAGGAATTGGGAAAAAGAAGCTTGATAATCAAAAGGATAGCCATTATCTTCTTAAATCAAAGGTAGGATTGTTATATTAGCACATGTATGTATATATGAGAAGTATGCTAACAGTCACAAAGAAAGAAGAATTGGTTTTGCAGTAAACATTCACGTATGAACGTGGTTTGTAGAAATATCAAAATTAGTATATGTTAATTGTGAAATTGAATTGCGAATGGTTAATTGGGTATAAACTACAGAGAATCGAAGTTTGAAGTAATTAAAATCAAATTGGTATAACAGTGTATAAACATCAGTTATGGAGTTTGGTTTTTAAAATAATACTTTCAATGATTTAAGATTTCTAGAATCATGGTTTAGTCGTTGGTAATTAGTATATACATGTTGGGTAATGTGTATATGTGTAATTAGCTTAGGTTATACATGTTAATTGGTGTTAATTAATGTTAGAATTGAAGTAACAGACAAACAAATCAGTTGTTCTGTTCTTTGTGGTTGGGTTCTGCGAGTTTCGGCGCCCCAACGTCAAAATTCACGCCCCAGCGCCAAAAATCGCGCCCCGGCGCCAAAATTCGCTCCCCAGCGCTGAAATTCGCGCCCCAGCGCCAATCTCGTGCCCCAGCGCCACTTGTTGGCTTAGTCCTCGCGCCCCAGCGCGGGGACATAAGTCTGACTTGGTCAGTTTTGACCTCTTGTAGTAAAATGGCCATAACTTCCTCATACGAACTCCGATTGAGGTGATTCAAGATGATCCGGAACGAGGACGAGTAGACCTACAACTTTTGTTCTTTAAGTTTTTCAATTTGAGTTCATTAGGATGGGTCAAAATGGTCATCTTTAGGACTGTTGTGTTTTCGGAGGCAATCAGAGGGTGTCGGACGTGCACATATGCATGTGTCGTGATCCAGACCATAAAAGATGTTATCCTAAGTTACAAAACATAAATAATAGTAAATATAATGATGTTTTACATTAATAAATAATGTATTAGATAAGTTATAGAAGCATAGTAAGCATACACAAGAGAGGCAAATCGGGCGTGTGACGATTGAACGTCGAAACGCCGTACCAAGTGTTAATGAACTTAAAAAGTGTTTCAATTCCATTGAAATAGATATTATAAGATATGGAATGGGTTTAATATAAAACCAATACGTAGTCCTAGCAAGACTTAAGCACTTGAACTTCGAGTTTGACTAAGAAGAAATATAGTGAGTCATAAGTCGAAAAGTTAACACAATCTAATTGACCATTGTGTATTTATTAATAGGAAAGATTATGAGATGTGGAGTAGAGTTTACATTACAATTGCTATGTGTTGTTATGTGACTAATAGTTGATGTGTATGATTATATAATTGTGTAGGGCACGTGAAGTGCAGATAACTGTAAGCTGTTAAGCTATTATTGGTAAACAACGATCAAGACAAGTCTTTCGGTTCCTATTTTCTACGTGGACTTGATGAACTATTTTAAATTGCATGATATGTTATGCATGTTGAATCATGAAATGTTAAAGTCAATATATGACTGCATTGTTTTGGCTAAGTAATGATGATTGAGTAAGGAACTCAATCTTTATATTTGCTATGTGAATTAAAAGCATGTATGCCATGTTACTTTAATGAGATGTATATCGAGCATGTTATTATGTGTTATGTGATGCATGAAAACTGTTAGACTTTGCTGGGCTGTCGAGCTCACTCTTGCAAATAACCACTTTTGCAGGTCAAGATTTTAAGGTAAAGATACGTGCTATGTGAGTTATAGAGATCTATATTCACGAAGATTACTTATGTTTTATGAGAAATGTATTTTATTTTTGAACGTAACATGTTGTTGAAATGTAAGTTGAGCTATCTAATGTATATGGATATTTAGTTATGATGTAAGACTTTATATAGTTATTTTGTTGTAACGATTCATGACATAAGATTGAATCAAAGAGATGTAATGTAATGGTTGCGATTCAGGGCAAGAAAGAAGGAAATGTATAAAAGTTTTAAATATTCTGCAATTTTATTAAGTTTAACATCGAATAATGATGTATTATTTAGAGGTTGAATGTATGGTTAACGACCGAAGTCGGGATTTAAATTGTATAGATTTTGGGGTCGTTACAGTTGGTATCAGAGCTGTAGGTTATAAACCTTAGGTAGGAGTACCGTAGGCTATAACCTTAGATAAGAGAGAATAAGCTCAAATAGAGTTTGAACAATAAGGGATTAAAACTTACGTGAAAGGATTCAAAGAAGAATCTCGTAGAGTTATAAGGAATATAAATGTGGGGTTACCCAACTCCAATAATAAGGATGTAAGGTGATAATAAATAGACAATGTCTATAAAAAGATAATGATAAAGAAGTTATGAATAGAGAGTTATGTCTAAGTGTGGTACAATTGTACTCTTTAATAGTTGATGTATGGTATCTGGGCTAAACGATTCCTTCATGGAGCGGAGGTATATACGAACTAGCAACTCGGAACCTAGTTTGTTGGTTGTTTATGGGAAACCACTCAGCGTACCATATTGAAACTGTTAAAGACTAGATGTGTACCAAGTGTAGAAATGGACACGTATGATGAGAGCTTAGAACTTGAATGAAATTTTGAGCGATGTAAATGAAGTTAGAAATTCTTAAAGGAAGAATTGTTATATAAACAAGAAGATTCAAAGAAGAATCTTGAAGAGATATAAAGATAAGAAATGGGAGTTTCCTAACTCCAATAGCCAAGATAACGAATAATGTCGTAAATGATGAAAAAGAGAAAAAATGAGGATCGTAAAACAAAACGATCACGAGTTAACAAAAGAATTTTAAGAGAGATGATTATAGAATAAGGTCACGACGTGATCTGTTTAAGTTATAAAAGAAAGATGGTCTGTAATGTTTGAATGATTATAGCTTAATGCTATGAAGATGGTGTACTATGAAATAGTACGAGATAACTCATGAGGAGTTATAGATGATGTGATACGAGGAATTCGTATCGAGCAAAGAGCAAGTTAAGAACAAAATAGAGTTAAGTGGGATTTCAATTGAGGACTCCTGTGATGGCTGAGTTGTACAAATCTTTGTATGGGCGAGGGTTTTGTGCTTGCACTAAGTTTATCACATTGATAATTATTGGAATGTTTGTGTCGCACTATTTGCTGTATACCTGTTGAGAAGGTGATTCTTTTCTCATGTGTATAACAGATAGGTAGGTATAGTAGAGAATATTATAAGGTTAAGTGCGAGTTCTTAAAACTCAAACTTATGGTAGGTTCGTGACTCATAATTATATGGTATGTTTTTGAACCCCTCAGCGAATGGACGCCTATGGTTTGACTAGGATAAATTCTTAAACTCATATGATTGTGGCAAGTTCCTGAACTCATAACGTGTGGTAAGTTTGACGAACTGGGTATAGATAAGTGTAAGTGGAGTATTGAGGATGATAGGAATAGATAGACCTATTAAGCAATGGATCATTATAGAAAGTGAAGTTGATGGTGGAAGCATAGGTACTCTAAATCTACTAGCTATGCTAGACTTTCGAAATTTATTGACTTCGTGCTGATGTTTTCACTTCTATTTTCTTGAAAAACATTGGATCAAATGATGGAACCAATGAGTTTTAACAACAATACTGTTATTCGTATGTCTATGCTGATTGCTTCGGCTAGACAAAAATGATTTGTAATATATCAAAATGTATTTTATATCATTAATGCATCATGTAACCTGGTGCAAAGATGATAAAAAAATGATGGAGTCATCAATGCAGTATTACCTAGTGTTGGATGTGATCTAAGGATCGTCAGCCCACTATGGTATGATGTAGTATGATAAAATCACCAAATGACGGAATCCTCAACGGACTGTAAATACAGTGCGGTATCATGCCGTCATAAAAAGATTTTTGAGATTTCTTTAATATATGAGAATACATATATATGTATGTATGTATATGTATATTTCGGTTAATGTCCGAGTTATTGTAGAGGTCTATGCTATTTGATTCAGCTAGACAAATATTGAAAGATGTTCATGAAGTTCAAGAGTTTCTTGAGAAGTTATGCCAAACCAAATTGTTTTGGTGCGGATTCAGATGTTGAAAAGCTGAGATGAACAACCCTTTTATAGGGAATTACGCAGAGGCGTTGAGATGTTTATGCACAATACATTGTACGAAGGGCTGATCACCCTAACTACGAGGAGTCCCTATAGTCTTCTGACTGTTAAAGTTTAAGTTGAAAGATTACTTATAACTATGGACATACGCATAGCGTTTAAATGTTTGTGCACACTACATCGTACGAATGGTTTAACACCCTAAGTACGGGGTCCTTATAGTCTTATGACTGTTAAAGTTGAACTTGAAAGATTACTTGCAACTGTGGACATAGTTTGTGATCTTATGACCCTCAGCATGATTTGGAATCTTTTAAATTCCTGTTATTCATATCACTTCCCAATTATTGAGCAATTGTGGAAGATTCTTGGTATTTTAAAAGGTGAATGTGGTAAGGATGATATTCCTTAGAAAGAAGTGAGTCATAGAATACGACACTGAATGATGAATATGTCGAATAAGTGAGAAAAGAGATTTTGAAGTCAGAAGGATATGAGTTATTAAAGAATAATGTGAAACTTTTAATAGAAAAGTTAATAATTGTATGAATTGTAGAATGATCTTTGTGGAAGAAGTGGTTATAGAACCTAAGGAATGAATGAAGTAGTAATGTAAAATCTAATTTGATAGAATGAATGAATAAATATTAATTGATAAAATTTCGAGGACGAAATTCTTAGAAGAAATGGTGAATGTAATATCCCGAGTATTGATAATAACGATCCTTAGAAAAAGAAATGAATGAGTCAAAAGATATATAATACTCAAAATATAATTGAGTTCAAATGAAAGTTATGAAATGAAACCTAGAATTTGTTAGGCAATGAATATAGTAGAAAATATAAAATCTATATTTAGATAAAATGATGAAAGATTTCTCTGAGTTATTTGTGTAATTTGTGTCTTCGATTCTGGGGACAGAATCTTTGTAAGTAGGGAAGATTGTAACGAATGAGTGGTTTGAGTTGTGATTCTGAGGACAGAATTCTTGTAAGGACGGAATGATGTACCAATCCAGATTTTAATTATAATATTTAAATATTTATTGAATTATATAAATATTTAATGGATGTATTTATCGTGCATAAATGTTTGTTTAATTGATTTGATGTGATTTGATTATTTATTTGTTTAATAAATAATTAATGAGTTAAGGAAAGTAATTATTTTGAAATAGTAATCTAATTTAATTTAATAATTAAGCTAGAGAGTTTATAATGATTAAATAGATTATTATATTATGCAATGAATTGTTATTAGAATTAATTAGATTAAGTATGAAAACTTAATTAATTAGAAGTGTGACAAATAACCTTGTTATAAAGGAGTTATTAAAATAAATTAAAAGTGTTTAATTTAGTTTTGCCAAACAAAGCCTAATGCCTATTAAGTCTTTAATCTAATTGTGTTTTACCAAACAAGGCATAAGGATTAATTGATTATTTTTTTAGTGGTTAGCCAAACAAGCCTTATGGCTTTTGATTTTCAAAAACTTACATAACTGATATAAGTTATATCTATATTTATATTATATCATTAATATATATTATTACTATATACGTTATACTATTCTACGTATGTTAGAAGAGAAAAGAAAGACTCAGTAGAAGAAAATGGAGAGAAGAAGAAGAATACAGAGAAAATTTGAGAAAACTCTAGAGAGAAAGTGAGTGATTTCTAACAAGTTTTGAGAAAGGAATTGGGAAAAAGAAGCTTGATAATCAAAAGGATAGCCATTATCTTCTTAAATCAAAGGTAGGATATTAATCCTCTTATTTTATTTTAAAGTTTAGTTTTCTTATTCCAAAAAGTTCTCTGTAAAATAATTGTAAAAGATGAATTGTGGATATATATATATATATATATATATATATATATATATATATATATATATATTTGTATGATATTAAGTGTATTTGTAACTGTAATTGTTATATTAGCACATGTATGTATATATGAGAAGTATGCTAGCAGTCACAAAGAAAGAAGAATTGGTTTTGCAATAAACATTCACGTATGAACGTGGTTTGTAGAAATATCAAAATTAGTATATGTTAATTGTGAAATTGAATTGCGAATGGTTAATTGGGTATAAACTACAGAGAATCGAAGTTTGAAGTAATTAAAATCAAATTGGTATAACAGTGTATAAACATCAGTTATGGAGTTTGGTTTTTAAAATAATGCTTTCAATGATTTAAGATTTCTAGAATCATGGTTTAGTCGTTGGTAATTAGTATATACGTGTTGGGTAATGTGTATATGTGTAATTAGCTTAGGTTATACATGTTAATTGGTGTTAATTAGTGTTATAATTGAAGTAACAGACAAACAAATCAGTTGTTCTGTTCTTCGTGGTTGGGTTCTGCGAGTTTCGGCGCCCCAGCGTCAAAATTCACGCCCCAGCACCAAAAATCGCGCCCCGGCGCCAAAATTCGTGCCCCAGCGCCAGAAGTTGGAGCCCCAGCGCTGAAATTCGTGCCCCAGCGCCAATCTCGTGCCCCAACGCCACTTGTTGGCTTAGTCCTCGCGCCCAAGCGCGGGGACAGAAGTCTGACTTGGATAGTTTTGACCTCCTGTAGTAAAATAGCCATAACTTCCTCATACGAACTCTGATTGAGGTGATTCAAGATGATCCGGAACGAGGACGAGTAGACCTACAACTTTCGTTCTTTAGGTTTTTCAATTTGAGGTCATTAGGATGGGTCAAAATGGTTATCTTTATGACTATTGTGTTTTCGGAGGCAATCGGAGGGTGTCGGACATGCACATATGCATGTGTCGTGATCCAGACCATAAAAGATGTTATCCTAAGTTACAAAACATGAATAATAGTAAATATAATGATGTTTAACATTAATAAATAATGTATTAGATAAGTTATAGAAGCATAGTAAGCATACACAAGAGAGGCAAATCGGGCGTGTGACGATTGAACGTCGAAACGCCGTGCCAAGTGTTAATGAACTTAAAAAGTGTTTCAATTCCATTGAAATGGATATTATAAGATATGGAATGGGTTTAATATAAAACCAATAAGTAGTCCTAGCAAGACTTAAGCACTTGAACTTCGAGTTTGACTAAGAAGAAATATAGTGAGTCATAAGTCGAAAAGTTAACACAATCTAATTGACCATTGTGTATTTATTAATATGAAAGATTATGAGATAGGGAGTAGAGTTTACATTACAATTGCTATGTATTGTTATGTGACTAATAGTTGATGTGTATGATTATATAATTGTGTAGGGCACGTGAAGTGCAGATAACTGTAAGCTGTTAAGCTATTATTGGTAAACAACGATCAAGGCAAGTCTTTCGGTTCCTATTTTCTACGTGGACTTGATGAACTGTTTTAAATTGCATGATATGTTATGCATGTTGAATCATGAAATGTTAAAGTCAATATATGACTGCATTGTTTTGGCTAAGTAATGATGATTGAGTAAGGAACTCAATCTTTATATTTGCTATGTGAATTAAAAGCATGTATGCCATGTTACTTTAATGAGATGTATATCGAGCATGTTATTATGTGTTATGTGATGCATGAAAACTGTTAGACTTTGCTGGGCTGTCGAGCTCACTCTTGCAAATAACCACTTTTGCAGGTCAAGATTTTAAGGTAAAGATACGTGCTATGTGAGTTATAGAGATCTATATTCACGAAGATTACTTATGTTTTATGAGAAATGTATTTTATATTTTGAACGTAACATGTTGTTGAAATGTAAGTTGAGCTATCTAATGTATATGGATATTTAGTTATGATGTAAGACTTTATATAGTTATTTTGTTGTAACGATTCATGACATAAGATTGAATCAAAGAGATGTAATGTAATGGTTGCGATTCAGGGCAAGAAAGAAGGAAATGTATAAAAGTTTTAAATATTCCGCAATTTTATTAAGTTTAACATCGAATAATGATGTATTATTTAGAGGTTGAATGTATGGTTAACGACCGAAGTCGGGATTTAAATTGTATAGATTTTGGGGTCATTACATCAACCATAGTTGCAACGAAACAAACAATCCATTAGAAGAGTCAAATAGATCATAAAGTCTATTATCTTCACCATGTTAAAAGTCCACCAACAATTTTGTATCCCTGTAACATCAATCAACAGTTCTTGTCCACAATCATGTGAATAACTCATAATCATAATTGTGGTTCTAAATTCCTCTTCGCACCCAGGACGAAGATAATTTTTATCACCTGTCTTTACCTGAAACATCAAAGATCATGGTTATACCAAATCACAGTTCTTGTTCATAATCAAACTAATAAATTCATCTTTACACTACGGGCCAAAGATATTCATCAACAGTTCATCTTTGCACTATAGGCCAAAGATATTAATATCTCAAAAAAATATATAATGATTTCAGAATTTATATAAACAATAATTATAATCATGTTAATCAATTCACCTTTGCACTTAAGCTAAAGATATTCAATTATAAATTCAATGGTCATGATCACACCAGTCAATAACTAATCTTCGCACTACTGGCCAAAGGGAACCCATAGTTACGATCATACCAATAATCTACCCATCTTTACACTCAAGTCAAAGAGAAATTTCATCACTAGGATTATAAAAATGTTATATATGATAATAAAAACAATATGATCAAAACATGAATTTAATTTAAAGAGTAAGATTCATATATCAACGATAATTTGGTCAGAAAAAGAAACTAATTTTTTCGTGAATAGTATCACGTGAATAGTACTTCGTGAATAGTATCCCGTGAATAGTACTTCGTGAATAATACCCTGTGAATAGTACTTCGTGAATAGCACCCCGTGAATAGCACCCCGTGAATAGTATCGTATTTATGAATAGTATCCATGAATAGTACCGTATACGTAAATAGTGTCATATACGTGAATAATAACCTCGACATGAAAAGGTAAAAGTTTCATAATAAAATTCATACCAATATTTCGGTATAATGATGCTGAAAAAATAACATCATTTACAAAAAAAAATATCCCTTACCTCAAAAGAATAGCATTTTTGACTTGAATATCAGATATAATACTGAAGAAAACTTGCACTGTATAGCAACACTCAAGATATCTAAATACTCAAAAAAATAAGCTCGATATTATAGAGAGAAAAAACTTCTGATTCTGGTGTGATTTTCAATTATAACCTAAGCATCCTATTTATAGGAAAATACTTAGAACACCAAAGCAGAAAATTTAATAAAATATTATTATTTTAAAAAAAACACAACCTTGAAAATCAGATTTTAGCACACTAGTGGGGCCCACCAACATTAAAAAATGTTTTTCTTTTAAAAAATATTTATAACTCCAAAAATTAATTATTCTGGAACTTCAATAATTCATATTAAATAGCCCTTTTATCAAACAAATTTGAATCTTATGTCCATTCCATAGGAAATTTAATTCTCTACAACTTTGTATAAGAAAGTTTTTTCAAATTCTAAACAAAAAATGACCGAAATCCACATACGGATGATATTGCATGCTATAATCAAATTTCAGTAAAAAATGGGGCCCACCAACATATTTAACATGTGTTTTTATAACAAAAATACTCCGGACCCAATTTGCTCTCTTCCTCCTCATTTATTCATATATCGTGCATTCATTGTAAAAATATCACCGTTATTATATTATTATATTATTACATCATACACTTATAATATAATATTAAAATAATATATTTGAATGAATTATTTTATCAGAAAAGATAAAATATCAATTTTCAACAATTGTCACTTTTCTAAAAATTTCTCCATTTAAATCTACATAAAATAAATATTTTCTTATCATATAAATCAACAATTAATTATTCACAAATAATATTACATAACTACAATATTGACAATCAGGTCGTTCCCAGGAAAGAGGGGGCTTTCCGATAAGGATTTCTCCTTATTGGCGCGCAATTAGGTGACCAAACCCATTTTCTAGACAGAACTTCCTTAGACATTGCCAATAATACTAGTAAATAATATTATTCAAATAATATAAATTATTGATATGATAATTTGAAATACTGTGCAATGACATTTATTGAATCAATAATATAAAATATCAACGTAGCAATTATTCAATCAATAAAATAAAATATTGAACAGTAATTACTGTAACAATTATTGAGTAGTGACTTCTTACGTAAGAATCAATAATTTGTGCATTACCATGTGCTACTGTACAACACCGCGTATTACTGTATTTTAACCACCGGGTATTCTAACAGTTTTAATGGTAACAACTACATCGTTATTTATAAAAAACTCATACTTGTCGTTGTTGCCTCTTTTTTAGTTCTAACAGAGGAGCTCTAACTCATGCAAGCATGCATACGTCAACAAGCAATACAGAGTAAGTCGAGTATCGATCCCCGGAGAAAGGATTCTAAATTAAATTATTATGTATCAACTAAATCACTATTTTTATATGCTTAAACTAATGCTTATGATTATGAATTACTCTAAAATCAAATAATAACTAAAAGAAGAATATAAATATAATAAATCAAATCTGGAAATAATGGGATCCTAACTTCAATTAATAGTTCATCTAATTGCCACCGTCATGCAAGATTATTCATGTAACACAGGAAATTAGCCAAGAGCACGAATGTAGACAAAACCATTTTTCAATGTATCATGACCTACTTACATAACATCCACATACAATAGACATCATGTAATCCTCAATAAAACCAACTTCACTGTATTTCTATGTGAAATTGTAGCCGTATTGAATTTAAGCACAAGCCCTTATATATAACTCATATGGTGAAACAGTATATGCCTTTCTGGTTCACGAAATACAAAGCTAAGCAAAACAACCCCATATACGCATGCTATCATGATTATAAACCATTCTTGCATGTTATTTTTCAACTCCATACAAGTATATAAAATGAATGGTGATCAATCACTCATGCATTTAAATCAACCATGATAGAAATTCTTGACGATACACATACAGTCCAGCAATCAGGCCATAAGTTAGACTACGTATTAAAATCCGTTAGAATCCCATAATGGAGTTTAGTTCATGACTGAACCAAAAGCCATTATGGAATCAAAGCAATACATGGACAATAAATAAACAATTGAAAGAGAGAAGATAGAATCGATCAAACCCAATTGCTGACTATAATCCAAATGTAACGTTCAAATCCTCACTGATATCCAGCAACATAAAAATAGTTCATCCACAGTGATCGAAATCCAAAGAAGAAGTAGAAAATAATACTCTATGCTTGGTTCATCAATGGAAATCTTTCAAAGCATAAACCCTAGTTCTCTATTATGAAAACACGTAAAAACTAAAAGATGGATACGTCTGGTACCAACCAGAATAGTTTTAACCAACTCAAACTCTTACAATTTAAAAATTAAAATAAAATTAATAAACAGCCGCAGAGGTCGCGCGCGGGCGCGCGGGCGCGCGTTCAAAATTTGCTCAGTCTGGGTTATTGCGCGGGTGCGCGAGTGTTAGCCTGTGTAGCCGCGCGGCCGTGCGGCTTCTGAACTTTGAATCCTCAGGTTCTGCTGCTGCTACTACTTCTGTATTCAACTAGTGATGCTTTGACATGTAACTTTTGCTCTTTTGTTCACCATTGCTTAGCTTCTTTTGTCCTCTCGATCCTCATGTTGTGCCTTCATTGATCATATGCCATCTACCAATGTCGAGATCATGCCATTTCCTGCACTTTTACACCAAAGGAGTTCTCAGTACATGCAATGCAAAACAAAACAAAATATAGCTAAAAACACACTAAAGTGTACTTGAGATGGGCATAATTCTCGTGAATTGATATCCAATAAGTAGATATAAAACTCACTTAACAGTCGTTTTCTTCATTCGATAGTTTTTCATTATGGGGCCCACAAATGGTTCCGCCGTCATACGAATATTCCCCGACAACAAGAATATTCCACGACCAAATGAATATTTCCCGACAATAATGAATATTTTATAACCACTTGCTTATTTGAAAAATTTACATATATCACCCTTAACTTTAAACTTTTATCAATTTAACTATTTACTAAATAGAAAATTTGAATACTTTTATTTCATAAAATTCTGGGTCTTACAATCTCCACTCTATATGAAATTTCGTCCCCAAAATTTACGTACCTGGTATTTCACAGAGTTGAGAATACCTTGCTTTAATTTCAGATTCCATCTTCCTTGTCATCATGATTTCTCCATTGCGCATTCTAGAATACAGCTTCAAAACAAAGTTTAATTGACATATCACAATTTGTCAACTTATCAAGTACGAAATTTCAACTTAGGTAAGTCACACACTAGCAAAGTAGATTACTCGTCTATGCCCTCCTAGTTCTAAACTCAGATCTCCGCCAGCGACCATATCCCTAATCTCTGGTACCAATTATGACATCCCCAAAATAGGTCCACAAAACCCATTCTGAGTCGCCAAATACATGGTATAGAAAACAACTACAAACTTTATTATTATAATTATCGTACAAAATACGACAACAAATATGCCAACTGTGACTCTCATCCCTTTTCCTGGATAACACCTCACAATGGTACCTTACATAATGGTACGGCCAATAATTATTTTAGAAATTAAAATATTTTGAAAATGCTCAAGGAAACCTTCGTACATGTAAGGCTATGCATCTAAGTTATAATAGATATCATATGACTTGAGAATCATCCTTGGTTGACCCAATAGACCCCAAAAAAAAATAAGAAAATTGCTATCATGTTTTTTCCAATGGTAAGTCTCCTTTTGCCATATAATTATCTCCATTATCTCCAATTGAGAATTGTATTTCAACCAAACTCCAAGATTTTATAGGTAGTGCTCATAGATATAATCAGCAAGTGGATGTGCACAACCTTGTCTTATGATAACACGAAGTCGTATGTCATTAGACATCTTGTATGATAGTGGCAAAACACCCTTCCAAAGTTGGGTTCACATCACCCTATTCAGTTCACCAAAATTAACAGTTAAATGATGTATAAAATATGACACACTTATCTAAAATTCTTAATAAAATTATTTCCATACTGTTTTAGGGGAAACCTCAACAGCTATAGGCCACCGTTCTATTCCTCTGTTACTGTGACGCCCCCAAATTCGTACCGCCACTCGGTCACTCGAATTCGGTTCGTCACATGCTCAAAGTAATACCAAAAGAACTAAAATCACACATTCACAACGGAAAAATCTAATTTTGAATAATATACAATAATTTATTATAATTATTTCCCCCAAGTCTCGCAACCTGCAGTACTTAATAGATTATATAATAATATCAAATAAAGACATATTACATAATCTTAAGTTTAAGCATAGTCTGAAAACAGTCTTAATACAACATAATAGTCTTAAACATAAAAGTATAAGCTAGTTGGTAGCCTTGCCCTTGCCCTTGTCTTTCCCATAGACATTTTCCTATTCCGCCTTAACTGAAAGGTTTTAAATAAGTAAGGATGAGTACAAATAGCCCAACAAGTAATATACAATAAGGGTGAAGAATATAATATCACAAGGTTGAAATATCACATTATAGTCTCCAAGATAGTTCAGGGTATTAGAATAATATCGTGAACAATGAGTATCAACAATTCTCGAATCCAATCTTTGGAATATGAAATGATAGTTCAATATAGATCAACAAAATATATGAATTAAAAGGCTATCAACGTATCCAACAGAATAAAACAAATTATACTTAGCATTCACTAAGGACTATTGAACATCTACTAGAATTACCAATATTAAACTAATAACCTAAAAATCATGTACTATAGATGATCAGTCTATAATACTCTAAGTTATGCATAACACCACAGTAATAAACCATTCATATGTTGGGGTTTCCAACAACATACACTCCCCTTACCATAAGGGTTGTTCAACTCAGTTTTCAAGATTTCCGCACCGGTCAATTAGTTTGCACAATTTTATAAACATGCATATAGTCTAGCCGAATCAATGACATAGACCCCTTTCACACTATTCAAGAACAATACCAAGTTCAGCATGAATAATAGTTTTTACAAGAGTTTTAAACATACTAGCTCAATTGAACGACTAAGTAGGATAACTTGCATTCAAGAGATAAGCTTACGATATCCATTGAATAAAGTAAAGTAAGGATTTAGGATACTTTCACAATAAAAGTAGGGTTCGGATACTTGCATAATGTAAAGGATAGTTCAGATACTTGCCTTAAGCGTAGATTATCCTCGTTAAGAAATCAATACTTTTGAATCCTATTTATAGTGTATTATAAGTATAGGATGCCCATTAGTTAAATGTGCTCATGCTTGATATGTAATTTTAAACGCATACTTAAACATTTAACTTAGTTGTATACTCTCCATATACTTCATTCCACACCTTGCATACTTATAATACAAAATCAGTTTATAAGTCACCATGAAATCAAATAACATAGTCTTTAATCGTTGCTTTATAGTTTGTAAAAACTTTTTGGATTTATCACTTGAAAGTCTATAATCACATCATTAAACATTCACTCCTATCATCTAGCATGCTTCTTAACATATTGGACACGTACTGGTCATATAATACATGCTAGAGTAATAATACAAGTATGCAACTCCTACAAACTAATAGCAGAAAACTGATCCTACTGCAGGGTGGCGCGGCCACGCCTGATTTGTACTAAAGAAACGCGCGACCGCGTGGCTCCCAGTTCAAACCAGGGCTGAGCAATCACTTGCTTGGCCTAGCTTGCCTATCCTTACCCACATAACATATATTGACATGACAAGGGTCCTTTCGTATCGTTTAAGTTCAGTCTTGGTCCTTTCTTTCATAATATGGTTCTAAGTTGGACATCTCAACAAGTTAAGGGCATTCAAGGTTATGAAACCATAAAGTCTAACATGCTTGAATCTTAAACATATAAGGTTGTTATGTAACTCATATTAGACATGCTTGTGAGTATTCATATCACATATGTGTAATTAACATCGTTTTGATTCTAAAATATGCTTCGTTTATGCTTCACTTGAATTATGACACTTAAGCATGATGGTATATCTGTGACGCCTCCAAAATAGGTATACATCACCCATTCTGAGTCGCCAAATACATGGTACAAAAATAAATACAACTTCAGTAATACAATTGTCGTGCAGAATATGACAACACATATACTGTCAGTTTGAATACAAATATTGTCTACTAGAGAGTATACAAACTCAAAAGGAGTCCTCATTACAATTATCACACTATTTCACAGAATAGTGAGGACTACTAATGCAACCATCTGGACCGTCAATCCATTCCCCGACTAGTCCAAGCTATATTCTCATTTCCTGAAGAGAACAGTGAAAGAAAGGGTGAGCTCAACTAGCCCAGTAAAAAATATTATGACTAAGATAATGTACAACAAATTATCATTAGTCTTCAACACGGAAAAATCTGATAAAATATAATAGACAACAAGTTTTAGATCAACAACTGCAGCAGAAAAAGCAATCCATTAGAAGAGTCAAGTAGAGCATAAAACCTACTATCTTCTATGATTTAAAAGATTTATCATCAATTTTATTGCTGTGATTCAGCTTAACAAATAATCCACATCATCGAATCATCCCTGCACTACGGGCCAAAGATAATCGTATTTTCATCAACGGTCATGATCATCCCATAAAATAATTCATCTTTGCACCCTTGGCCGGAGAGAATCCATGTCCATAATCATACCAAAAATTATCCATCAATGCACTACGGGCCAATGAGGACTTTTACCACATCGTTTGTAACATTACGGTCATGATTATACCGAATAATCCATGGTCATAATCATACCAAGTCCATCTATGCACTACATGCCACATATGATTTTCAACAGAATATAAATATGAGGATGATGACAATGATATAATAATTCAATTAAACAAGTTCAAGGATAAATTTTAAAGATTTATAATTTAATTTATCCAGAAATTAATAACGTCCAAATTGTCAACATGCTACTACTTTGTGGAGTAAAATTCAAGAATAATACTCAGTTTGTCATGTCCATCTCAACACCTATTCATCTTTGCACTACGGGCCAAAGATATTCATCAGGTAATCATTCATCTTTGCACTACAGGCCAAAGATATTCAGTAATATTATCATTTAGGACTAAGGGTGATGAAAAATATCTTAAAGAAAACGAATCTAGTGAGATAAAAGAACAAATATTAGGGATTCGTATTACAGTTTATCCAAGTTCAATAATACTCTGAAATAACCAATTTCGAAGTAGAATTCAAAAATAATGATCAAAACATGGACACAATGAAAGATAGTAACCATAATAGCTATCTTGGATAAAAAGAAAAAAATTTCATTTTTCGGTGAATAGTGTCGTATACGTGAATAGTAATCCGGACATAAAAAGTTCCAAATTTGATAAAAAGTTCAAACTAATATTTCGGCATGATATTGAAAGAAATAATATCATTTACGAAGAAAATAACATCCCTTACCTCAGAATAACCGTACTTCTGACTAAATTTCGAATATAGTGCTGACAAAAACTTGCACTGAATAGCAACTCTCAAAGTATCAAAATACTCACAAAATACGCTCGAGAATATAGAGAGAGAAAGAGAGAAAACTTATGAATTCTGGTGTGATTTTCAATTCTAACTTAGCCCTCTATTTATAGAAAAATGTTAGCACGCCGAAGCAAACTTGACCTGCAACCTGATGGCTTTACCTGCTACTATTGCCACCCACCACATTTGAAATAAAATTCAGCACATTTCTTCACCAACCACAAGTGAGGCCCACTCAATTCTAGAATTTTGCATCAAAATTATTTATAAACCTAATTTCCGAATCAGTTACCTCTTAAAATTCATAACAAATCATACGTTCATTTTTAACGGTTCAAAATTTGTGGACATATACTCAACTTATATATGTATAACATATCCAAAAATCACAACGATCCAACGGTCGGATTAAAAATTATAACTCACGCATTATATCTGAAAAATACTGATTTGATTTTTAATACCTCCATTCCGACAGAAATACTGATAAAACACCTCAACATTAATTTCTTCAATAATAACCACATAAATAAATTCATCATTTATATCCACATCAAATAAATATTTCCTTATCATATAAATCAATAATTAATTATTCACAAATAATATTACAGAATCACAATTATGACAACCAGGCCGTTCCCAGGAAAGAGGGGGCTTTCCAATAAGGATTGCTCCTTACTGGCGCGTAATTAGGTGACCAAACCTCTCCTTAGACAGAACTTTCTAGACATTGCCAATAATGATATCTAATAATATTATTCAAATAATATGAATTATTGATCTGATAATGAGAAATACTATGCAGTAACAATTATTGAAACAACAATAATATAAAATATCAACGCAGCAATTATTGAATCAATAAAATAAAATATTGAACAGTAACTACTATAACAATTATTGAGTAGTGCCTTCTTACGTAAGGATCAATAATTTAAAAATACTGTATAAAATCGTGTGCTACTATGCAACCACGCGTATTACTGTATTTTAACCATCGGATATTTCAACAGTGTTAACGGTAACAACTACGCCGTTATTTATAAAAACTCAATTTTGTCGTTTTCTTCATCAGACAGTTATTCTGTTATGGGGCCCACAAATGACTGCGCCGTTGTACGAATATTCCCCGACAGAAAGAATACTCCACGACCAAACGAATATTCCCCGACAACAATGAATATTTTATAACCACTTGTTTATTTTGCAAAATTTGCACATTTTACCCATAACCAAAATATTATATCCAATTAACACCTTATTATTTACAATAATAATTAGAAAAAATTTGATTTTATTCATTAATAAGTTGGGGTCTTACAATATCTATATTTATGATACATGAGTGAGTCTAAGAGTATCACCAAACATGTTCACAAATATTAGATTCTAACTCTAAAGGTAGCACGCTAACATTCACGTTCAAGTTCGCATTTTCATTAGCAAAGCTTACTACAAGGTACAACATGATCATGCTTCAATATGAAGTCCATACACGTATGTTAGTATGTCTGATATGCATTTCAAAACTATGCTAACATGCTTGCAAGGTCAGAATATTAAAACGAATATAATAAGTCAATATCCAGTTTGAAACTCTAAGTTTCCATTAGCATGTTATCGATGTTATTAAGTATGTTCCACTACTTTACTTACTACATTATGCTCGCATGCTTACGTACAAATGAAATCAGACCACACTAACATATCTTCAAGTCAGAACTCACTGAGTTTGCACTTTAAAAGCTCAAGTTTTCTTTTGAAATCAAGCTAGGTAAGTAATTATATGAAAGGCAACATAACTAGTATGTCAAGGACTGAAATAAGCTTAACTAAGTTGTATTAGCATGCTCCATAAACCAGATATCATAAAAATAATCAACAGAATCTGTAGAGGGGCGCGGGCACGCGCCATTTGTACTAGGCATATGCGCGGCCGTGCGGCTCCCATTCTAGTCCAGAGACTTCCCAACCTCGGCAGATAACAAGCCAAATACCAATTTTCTTCACCAATTCGACTGTAACCAAGCCACATTGCATACTAAACATGTTAATAAGCCTATATAACAATTATATAAGTGTTCTACAACCCAATCACAATTTAACTTGGCATAATCAAGAAATTTATATTTCAAGAACTCAAACTCATTTGACAGAGAATGAAATGGAAAATAAGGAAATGGAGTTATACCTTTGCAATATGAAATGAACTTGATGCTAAATGGAGTCCCAATTCCTTAGAATACTTATATGCTCTCAATCTCACACTCAATGAAATTCTCAACAATGGAAAAATAGAAGGAGAGTTCGTACTTATAGGAAACCCAATACACAGACAATGAAATTTTCCACTAAATCAAACTCATGGATGAAAGGATTGCATGAAGGGTATCAAGTAGTTGGTAAATGGTTGTTGAAATACATCATAATCTCCACTCCCCCTATAATCATCATCTAGAAAGCTTGGAAAAAAGAAAAGAAAATAGGCCTTAGCCTCTATGTGATTCACGTGGCTGAGAATATGAGAGCAAATGGGACACTAGTTTTGGGACAAGCCAATTAACTCAACACTCTTGTACACTTATACAAATTCCTATTCTTATGTTATATTTTATATACACATTCTCCATACATGAGCTATATCCTAATGCCACAATATAGTTTAATATTTCAAGGTAGTAGATGTTATGCAACATACATATAATCCATGTACATTTTATTTTAATGTCTACCCACATGTATATTGTCACATACACATTTCATGATATATATATATACCATATAGTTTCAATAAATCTTAATACATGGTTACTATATATGGTATAGTCGCATAAGTGTCACACCACTCTATATACTGTAGTTGTATTTTATATTTTTAATTATTGCTCATATGCACATAACATTCAATCTAACATTATTATATTAATAACTTACGTATTTGTTTTATGTCAAATAAATAAATTATTCATCTTATTGATTAATTAACAATAATATTAATTAATCCATTCCTCATTGATTAATGTAATCATTGATCTTTATAATAGTTAATTATCTATAAACATGTTGCTAACAATAATAATCACATCCCATTAATTAATCACCATTAATAATTAATTAATATTTTACAATAACAGTTAACAATTAATATTAATTAATTGTTCACTTGATAATTCCTTCGTTGATTAATATTATCATTAATAGTTTTCATCACTGTGCCACACAAGGCTTTCAACGAGTTCATCGCAACTCCATACATTTCCAATTATTCAATTATTTAATATAGTCGAGTTAACTCATCTCGTAACACAAAACTATTTATATTCAAATAAATATTTATTTCCATTAATATATCTATTTATTAAGACGTGGAAATTCTCGGGTATTACATCCTCCCCCCCCCCTTATAAAAATTTCATCTCGGAATTGCTACAAGGTTACACAAACAGATGGGGATAATCCATCATCATCCTATCTTCTAACTCCCATGTAGCCTCCTCGACATCGTGGTTACGCCAAAGTACTTTTACAGAAGAAACGACTTTGTTCCTTAAAGTTTGCTCTTTCCTATCAAGAATTTGGATATAAATTTCTTCGTACGCTAAATTCTTCTCTACTTGAATGGGTTCATAAGAAATCACGTACGAATACGTGAAACATGTTATGGATGTGCTCCAATTCAGATGGTAGTGTAACTTTGTATACTACTTCGCCCACTCGCATTAGTATCTCGAACGATCCTATGAATCTTGGACTCAGTTTTTCTTTCTTACCAAAACGGATCTTTTCCTTCCATGGAGATACCTTTAAGAATACAAAACTACCGACTTCAAAATCTCGGTCTTGCCGGTGCAAATTCGCATACTCTTTCTAGCGATCTTGAGCTGCCACTAGTCTGGCCCTTATTACTTTTACCACATCCGCGGTTTGTTGTACTAACTTTGGTCCGAGTATTCGTCGCTCTCTAACTTCGTCCAAACATAATGGCGTATTGTACTTTCTTCCGTAAAGAGCTTCGTACGGTGGCATGCCTGTAGCACACCCGGACCGTCGCGGATCCGGTTCGATCATTCTATATAACTGTAACTGTTTGCGGAAGATATAAACATAGATTGTTTATACAGTACACTTTACACACTATTCCCAAAATCGAATAACCTTAACTTATACACAATTCATAAACAATCTGACATATAACACATTATCAAACTATACCATTACAATCTAGCTGTACATTCTATCCCAAGCTGAACTTGGCATTATTCTTTTTCCTGTATTTGAAGCATTCGCCTTATCTGCAATATTTATCATGATATAGCAAGGGTGACCATGAAAGTTGCCCAGCAAGTTTTAAAACAATTTAAAGATATATCATGATTGAAAGAGTCTGAATAATAAGCTGGCTATCCTTCACAATGTATTTGTGAATTAGCATTAACAAAATTTTGACTGAACAAGTATTGAACAGGAACAATAATATATCTGGACAAACTGGTAATGAAGGTGATCAGCCTTTCATACCTGACTTATACATGCAAGATGTACAGAGTACAATTCAACATGGCAATCAGAGATGATTAACCATAAGTATAACCGAATGAACAACTCTTAGTAGAGTTAAGTAAAAGGAAACTTGACTGAACCATTGATTACCGTAACACAATATAATAAGTTTCGTCTGGAACATAATATTAATAATATAGATCTTCAATATTAGAATAATATCATCACAGTATAAAATAACCTAAACACATTATCACATAATCCTATCAGACTATTATACACATAAGACATAGCATCAAGTCAAACTATTGCAGTCCGAGTTGAAACCGGCACAATTCTATCATCCCTGCGGTCTAGTCGGATGATTGACGAGTTTAAGTTTAATTAAACTTTACTTAAACACATATACATATATTTCATACACAAAAAGTATTTTTCCATAATTTTCCAACTTCTTTTAATATTTTTCAAAAATCGTTTTTAGTTAATTCCTTAAGAAATTAGCTACCTCGTGCCTAACTCCAAAAATTCTCATATCTTGGCACAATCTTATACATGTTAACGTGACACTCCAGTTTAAATTTCGTGGCCATCGGAGTTGTAGAACTCCGGTTATAGTGACTTTCGTCGGAAAATCACAAAAATTGAAATGGTCATAACTTGGTCATTTTATGTCGGAATGAGCTCATTTTTGGACACGAGGTACTTAATACCATATATTTTCATGTCCCAAAAGGCCAAAATTTTTCTGGCAAATTAAGTGGCCGAAACAGCCCTTACAATTTCTTTCGCAGCTTGTTTTTGTCATTTTGCAGCTTTGGAGTCCTTTGCTAAAACTAGTCCATACGGAAATCTACGAGTCTAATTTGGGCCCACTTGGTATCGTTAGAACCGTGACTTCCCGAGCTACGTTTTAGGCTCAAGAAACAGTCCATTTGGTCCAGTATAGCACCCTAAAAACAGGCCACTACCGACTGACCATTACATGCCTTGTAAACATTTTCAGTTTTGGAACCTTTTATAGAAACACTTGTATTACGAGATCCACAACTCCGATTGAGGCCCGATCGGACTCGTTGGATCCGTATCTTCATGAACTACAATTTTCATATATCAAAAACCAAATTCCAATCTGTCTAGGTGGCAGAAATCAGGCCCAAAGTGACTGGTCAGCAAGGTTTTCGTTAACAGTTTTCATCTTTTTCCCAGATTTACCTTCTTTCGCTAAAACAGTCATAACGTTTTCGTTTTAAAATATTTTTAGGCGATTCTTGAGCCCACGCGAAGCTAACTTCCGGGACTACAACTCTTCCCTACTGATGTTTTTCCAGATTCCGAACATATCAACCCAGAAATTCCGTTCAAGTGGACTGCACCGCACTTGTTGGACAATTTTGACACTACTACTTTGAAATGTCATAACTCTCTCCTCCGATGTCGGATTTAGTCCGTTTCAGAGTCTATGGAAAGCTTATTCAGTGTACTACAACATATAAAAAACCCAGAATTTTCTAAACAATCTAGCTAACCCCGGATTTTTATTTTTGGATCAGCAGTCCACTAGTTTTTCGAACTTCTCGTTTTGGCATCCAAAACTCGCCTCGACTCGTTCCAACACAACTTTCTTTACAAATAAGTCTTATTTAACATAATTAGACTCGTCTAAGGTCTCAGCTCCATATCTCTAATTACAATCATTAGAACTCATTTACATAATCAGTTCCAAGCCAAAATAAACATAGTAAACTAACTAGTTTATTAACAAAACTAACTAAACTTCAAAAATTCAAACTTTAACTAACAACTAAATACAATATTTAAAATAATAACATTACCAAAAATTAAATATGAAACATACCTGAAAATACGAATTCGACAAACTGAATACGTACTCGACCAAGATTTAACTAAGGAGATCTTTATAAAAAGTCCTCCCACAACAAAGCATTTCTCAAAATTGGATGCCTTATTGTTGGTGAATGAAACAAAGGCCAAGCCCTTCTATTTATAGGTTTAGAAAAGGGTGAAGTTCTCAATTTAGTCGATATGGGACTTGGTTTATACTATTTTTTTCATATTTTTAACATGCTAAGTGTATTAATTCTTTACGAATTCGTTTCTTAACCAATTCGATCCGTTCAAGTTGCGTTGTTTTCATTTTATTGCGGGGAACAACAATCATCCATCAATTTAAAGTTTCAATCCTGAATTCATCATCAATTTTAGTCTCAAAGTACACCAAAATACACATTACCATCAAAACCCAAATTCCTCTTCTTTAGCATAAATACATGAATTTGAATTCTTAAAAAATCGTTTTTAGATGACCATTATGAAATTATAAAATCTAATAACATATATAGCATCATAACCCACAAATTCATTAACCAAAACTCCAATTTTTAAAAGAAACTCAAGAACACATAACACACACGAATTTAGGAGGTCTGACATATGGCTGTCAGACCACATTTTTCTACTTTTCCAGATTTTTGAAAACATTAAATTCGTGCATCTAGATATTATAGATCCTTGATCTAACAACCTAGATCACTTATAGACACCCTATTACACAACTTTAACCAATCAATTACAACATCTAACATCAAATCGTAGGATTTCAAAATTTTAGGGTTCTTACCTTTTTGAACTTGATTTTTGATTTCTGACTTCTTGATCTGTTCTAGGCTTGCTATGAACTGATCTTAGCTTCTCTCCTCACCCTCTCACACTTCCATTTCCCGAATTCTAGAGAGAGGATGGCTTGGGAGAAAATGAAATGGTAAGTAATTTTTTTTTCTCTCTTTAATCTTATAAAATGTAACAATGAAATGATTTGGATGATGCTAGTGGGGCTGATATGTTGGAGATATGTCACATGGACTAGAATTATTGCCCAACTCAATTATTTTGCTAGATTCCTCCAACAATGCTCAAATAATATAAAAGGGTAAAATGGTAATTTCCCTTTATTTCTAGAATTTCCATTTAATTTAATGGCAATTTGGACAATTAGTCAAACCCTTAAGGTTTTGGGTTTGGTTTAGGGTTTAAGCCAATTTAATACTTAGGATTTGAAACTCTTAGGGTTTACACAATTAATTTTCTAAAATTTTCAATTTAAATTTTAAAAATATGAAATTAATATTTCTAAATTATAATTAGAATTTTCTAATTATATTAAAATTTCTTAATCATACTTTAATTAGGATTAATAATTCCCAATTAAATATCGCTAATTTAGCAATTAAGCCAAAATCGCGGATTAGGGTTTTCAATCCACTAATTAGGGTTTTTAATACCGAAATTAGGATTTTATAAATTGGAAATTAGGGTTTTACTAATTAACCAAACTTTACTCTAATTAAAATTATAAGTATTTACACTTACGCCATTCAGCTCCCAATTTAGGGTTTCATGCACCGAATTAGGGTTTCGGATTCCCAGAACTGAAATTAGGGTTTTTGGAACCGATTTTAAGGTTTCTTGTCAAACACTAGGGTTTTCTAACCGAACGTTGACGTTCTTAATATACGATTAGGGTTTGACTTTGATAAAATTTATCTGATCAACCCTTGACCCTTAACCACATTCTGTACACATAATCACTGACTATACTCACGTATAGACTTAATCCTGAATAATTCTCCAAAAGAAATTTTAAATTCTCTAAATTTCATCCTAAAAATATCAAACACATACACTTATTTTCTGTTTAGGTTCTAATTTTGAATCTTAAATCAATTAATAAAATTTTTAAAATTATTCCAAATTTCGGGTTGTCACATTCACCCCTTCTTCTAAAAATTTCGTCTCCAAAATTTACCTTACACCTTACACCATATATCATGCACCGTACACCATTCACACATCATTACATACTACCCAATACACCACTCACAAGAGTAATATTTTAAAATTGTGCTGAGGAATTACATAAATTATTTGTCTGTCATTTTCGTAAAGGTTATAGGAAATTCATCCACAAATCGTCATAACTTACGGACATAGTGGGTATTTAATCCAATATGTCCTGTACTGGCTATGTACTTCTGGTCGGAACAATTTGTTCCTCATATCTGCCTTGGGCGCATAAACTTTCTTTCCTTAGTCTTATTATAGGATTCCGTACCAAAATAATTTGGTTCGGGAAATTTCTTTCAATGAACACTTGAGTTTTCATTAACATTAGTCTAGCTGAATCGAATAGCATAGACTCATATCAATAATTGAATTCGATCGAATTATATAAGTATAGCCAAACCCCGTTGGCAAATTAACATTTTAAAGAAAATATTTTCGAGAATGACGTCATGATGCCGTATTGTATTACCAGTCCGTTGAGGATTTCGTCATTTTATGACTTTGTCATACTACATCATACTCTAGTAGGCTGACGATCTTTAGATCACATCCGACACTAAGTAATTCTGCATTGATAACTCCATCATTTTTATCATCTCTGCACCAGGTTACATGGTACATAAGTGATAAATAAAATAAATTTTTGATATTTTAAATCATTTGCGTCTAGCCGAAATAAGTAGCATAGACTGTACTTTAAACCGTTTCAAAAATGATTACGAGTCTACGTATATATTTATATATTTTTCAAAAGCACATAGTGCGTATTTAGCTTGATGTCAAAATTTCAAAGTCTAGCATAGCTAGGTGTTTTAGGAAAACTTATGTCTCCAGTAATAGTCGTTTGCTTAACAGTCTCTGTTCCTATTATCCTCAATACTCCATTTGCACACATCTATACCCAGTTCGTCAAACTACACTTATGAGTCCAAAATTGACACAATCACATGAGTTTACGAACTTGTCCTAGTCAGACATTTGGCGTCCATTCGCTGAGGGGTTCATAAACATTTCATATAACTATAAATCAAGAATGTCACATAAGTATAAATTTTAAGAACTCGTACTTAACCTTGTATCCTCTATCTATGACCTATCCATTTGTTATACACACGAGAAATGAATCACCTTCTTAACATGCATATAGCAAATAGCGCGACGCAGACATTTCAATGATTATCAATAACAGAAACTAAGTGGTTTTTACACCAAGTACAATTCAGCTCCCATACGAAGAATCATACAACTAAGTTGCTGTCATGAGTCCTCAATTGAAATCCCCACCTAATCTTAACCCCCTTTTCCATACGAATTTATTCAATCCGTATTTATAATTCTTCCCTGAATCTGTACCATTCACACAACAATCTTGCTTTAAACTTTCCAATCATCAGATTGATTCTTTCTGACTGTCATAACCTTATCGGATCACGGAGTGATCTCATCGTATATATTACGATTCAATTCTATATCTTGATCGTTTTGTTTTACGATCTTCTATCTCTGCACTTTTAGTCTTTTAGACTCAATCTATTCATCACTGTTGTTCAACTTTACTATCAGAGTTAGGGAACTCTGCAACTTTACAACTTACCGAGATTCATCTTTGAATCTTACTGACCAACTAACTCTATGTGAGTTCGATCTTATCCTGATCACTGCGGTTATTGGTCTCAGGTATTCTTACCTAAGATTTATAATCAACAGCTTTGATACCAATTGTAGCGCCCCCGGACCGCCGCGGATCCGGTTCGATCATTCTATATAACTGTAACTGTTTGCGGAAGATATAAACATAGATTATTTATACAGTACACTTTACACACTATTCCCAAAATCGAATAACCTTAACTTATACACAATTCATAAACTATCTGACATATAACACATTATCAAACTATACCATTACAATCTAGCTGCACATTCTATCCCAAGCTGAACTTGACATTATTCTTTTTCCTGTATCTGAAGCATTCGCCTTATCTGCAATATTTATCATGATATAGCAAGGGTGAGCATGAAAGTTGCCCAGCAAGTTTTAAAACAATTTAAAGATATATCATGACTGAAAGAGTCTGAATAATAAGCTGGCTATCCTTCACAATGTATTTGTGAATTAGCATGAACAAAATTTTGACTGAACAAGTATTGAACAGGAACAATAATATATCTGTACAAACTGGTAATGAAGGTGATCAGCCTTTCATACCTGACTTATACATGCAAGATGTACAGAGTACAATTCAACATGGCAATCAGAGATGATTAACCATAAGTATAACCGAATGAACAACTCTTAGTAGAGTTAAGTAAAAGGAAACTTGCATGAACCATTGATTACCGTAACGCAATATAATAAGCTTCGGCTGGGACTTAATATTAATAATATAGATCTCCAATATTAGAATAATATCATCACAGTATAAAATAACCTAAACACATTACCACATAATCCTATCAGACTATTATACACATAAGACATAGCATCAAGTCAAACTATTGCAGTCCGAGTTGAAACCAGCACAATTCTATCATCCCGACGGTCTAGTCGGATGATTGACGAGTTTAAGTTTAATTAAACTTTACTTAAACACATATACATATATTTCATACACAAAAAGTATTTTTCCATAATTTTCACTCTTCTTTTAATATTTTTCAAAAATCGTTTTTAGTTAATTCCTTAAGAAATTAGCTACCTCGTGCCTAACTCCAAAAATTCTCATATCTTGGCACAATCTTATACATGTTAACGTGACACTCCAGTTTAAATTTCGTGGCCATCGGAGTTGTAGAACTCCGGTTATAGCGACTTTCGTCGGAAAATCACAAAAATTGAAATGGTCATAACTTGGTCATTTTATGTCGGAATGAGCTCATTTTTGGACACGAGGTACTTAATACCATATATTTTCATGTCCCAAAAGGCCGAAATTTTTCTGGCAAATTAAGTGGCCGAAACAGCCCTTACAATTTCTTTCGCAGCTTGTTTTCGTCATTTTGCAGCTTTGGAGTCCTTTGCTAAAACTAGTCCATACGGAAATCTACGAGTCTAATTTGGGCCCACTTGGTATCGTTAGAACCGTGACTTCCCGAGCTACGTTTTAGGCTCAAGAAACAGTCCATTTGGTCCAGTATAGCACCCTAAAAACAGGCCACTACCGACTGACCATTACATGCCTTGTAAACATTTTCAGTTTTGGAACCTTTTATAGAAACACTTGTATTACGAGATCCACAACTCCGATTGAGGCCCGATCGGACTCGTTGGATCCGTATCTTCATGAACTACAATTTTCATATATCAAAAACCAAATTCAATCTGTCTAGGTGGCAGAAATCAGGCCCAAAGTGACTGGTCAGCAAGGTTTTCGTTAACAGTTTTCATCTTTTTCCCAGATTTACCTTCTTTCGCTAAAACAGTCATAACGTTTTCGTTTTAAAACATTTTTAGGCGATTCTTGAGCCCACGCGAAGCTAACTTCCGGGACTACAACTCTTCCCTACTGATGTTTTTCCAGATTCCGAACATATCAACCCAGAAATTCCGTTCAAGTGGACTGCACCGCACTTGTTGGACAATTTTGACACTACTACTTTGAAATGTCATAACTCTCTCCTCCGATGTCGGATTTAGTCCGTTTCAGAGTCTATGGAAAGCTTATTCAGTGTACTACAACATATAAAAAACCCAGAATTTTCTAAACAATCTAGCTAACCCCGGATTTTTATTTTTGGATCAGCAGTCCACTAGTTTTTCGAACTTCTCGTTTTGGCATCCAAAACTCGCCTCGACTCGTTCCAACACAACTTTCTTTACAAATAAGTCTTATTTAACATAATTAGACTCGTCTAAGGTCTCAGCTCCATATCTCTAATTACAATCATTAGAACTCATTTACATAATCAGTTCCAAGCCAAAATAAACATAGTAAACTAACTAGTTTATTAACAAAACTAACTAAACTTCAAAAATTCAAACTTTAACTAACAACTAAATACAATATTTAAAATAATAACATTACCAAAAATTAAATATGAAACATACCTGAAAATACGAATTCGACAAACTGAATACGTACTCGACCAAGATTTAACTAAGGAGATCTTTATAAAAAGTCCTCCCACAACAAAGCATTTCTCAAAATTGGATGCCTTATTGTTGGTGAATGAAACAAAGGCCAAGCCCTTCTATTTATAGGTTTAGAAAAGGGTGAAGTTCTCAATTTAGTCGATATGGGACTTGGTTTATACTATTTTTTTCATATTTTTAACATGCTAAGTGTATTAATTCTTTACGAATTCGTTTCTTAACCAATTCGATCCGTTCAAGTTGCGTTGTTTTCATTTTATTGCGGGGAACAACAATCATCCATCAATTTAAAGTTTCAATCCCGAATTCATCATCAATTTTAGTCTCAAAGTACACCAAAATACACATTACCATCAAAACCCAAATTCCTCTTCTTTAGCATAAATACATGAATTTGAATTCTTAAAAAATCGTTTTTAGATGACCATTATGAAATTATAAAATCTAATAACATATATAGCATCATAACCCACAAATTCATTAACCAAAACTCCAATTTTTAAAAGAAACTCAAGAACACATAACACACACGAATTTAGGAGGTCTGACATATGGCTGTCAGACCACATTTTTCTACTTTTTCAGATTTTTGAAAACATTAAATTCGTGCATCTAGATGTTATAGATCCTTGATCTAACAACCTAGATCACTTATAGACACCCTATTACACAACTTTAACCAATCAATTACAACATCTAACATCAAATCGTAGGATTTCAAAATTTTAGGGTTCTTACCTTTTTGAACTTGATTTTTGATTTCTGACTTCTTGATCTGTTCTAGGCTTGCTATGAACTGATCTTAGCTTCTCTCCTCACCCTCTCACACTTCCATTTCCCGAATTCTAGAGAGAGGATGGCTTGGGAGAAAATGAAATGGTAAGTAATTTTTTTTTCTCTCTTTAATCTTATAAAATGTAACAATGAAATGATTTGGATGATGCTAGTGGGGCTGATATGTTGGAGATATGTCACATGGACTAGAATTATTGCCCAACTCAATTATTTTGCTAGATTCCTCCAACAATGCTCAAATAATATAAAAGGGTAAAATGGTAATTTCCCTTTATTTCTAGAATTTCCATTTAATTTAATGGCAATTTGGACAATTAGTCAAACCCTTAAGGTTTTGGGTTTGGTTTAGGGTTTAAGCCAATTTAATACTTAGGGTTTGAAACCCTTAGGGTTTACACAATTAATTTTCTAAAATTTTCAATTTAAATTTTAAAAATATGAAATTAATATTTCTAAATTATAATTAGAATTTTCTAATTATATTAAAATTTCTTAATCATACTTTAATTAGGATTAATAATTCCCAATTAAATATCGCTAATTTAGCAATTAAGCCAAAATCGCGGATTAGGGTTTTCAATCCACTAATTAGGGTTTTTAATACCGAAATTAGGATTTTATAAATTTAAAATTAGGGTTTTGCTAATTAACCAAACTTTACCCTAATTAAAATTATAAGTATTTACACTTACGCCATTAAGTTCCCGATTTAGGGTTTCATGCACCAAATTATGGTTTCAGATTCCCGGAACTGAAATTAGGGTTTTTGGAACCGATTTTAAGGTTTCTTGTCAAACACTAGGGTTTTCTAACCGAACGTTGACGTTCTTAATATACGATTAGGGTTTGACTTTGATAAAATTTATCTGGTCAACCCTTGACCCTTAACCACATTCTGTACACATAATCACTGACTATACTCACGTATAGACTTAATCCTGAATAATTCTCCAAAAGAAATTTTAAATTCTCAAAATTTCATCCTAAAAATATCAAACACATACACTTATTTTCTGTCTAGGTTCTAATTTTGAATCTTAAATCAATTAATAAAATTTTTAAAATTATTCCAAATTTCGGGTTGTCACATTCACCCCTTCTTCTAAAAATTTCGTCCCAAAAATTTACCTTACACCTTACACCATATATCATGCACCGTACACCATTCACACATCATTACATACTACCCAATACACCACTCACAAGAGTAATATTTTAAAATTGTGCTGAGGAATTACATAAATTATTTGTCTGTCATTTTCGTAAAGGTTATAGGAAATTCATCCACAAACCGTCATAACTTACGGACATAGTGGGTATTTAATCCAATATGTCCTGTACTGGCTATGTACTTCTGGTCGGAACAATTTGTTCCTCATATCTGCCTTGGGCGCATAAACTTTCTTTCCTTAGTCTTATTATAGGATTCCGTACCAAAATAATTTGGTTCGGGAAATTTCTTTCAATGAACACTTGAGTTTTCATTAACATTAGTCTAGCTGAATCGAATAGCATAGACTTATATCAATAATTCAATTCGATCGAATTATATAAGTATAGCCAAACCCCGTTGGCAAATTAAAATTTTAAAGAAAATATTTTCGAGAATGACGTCATGATGCCGTATTGTATTACCAGTCCGTTGAGGATTTCGTCATTTTATGACTTTGTCATACTACATCATACTCTAGTGGGCTGACGATCTTTAGATCACATCCGACACTAAGTAATTCTGCATTGATAACTCCATCATTTTTATCATCTCTGCACCAGGTTACATGGTACATAAGTGATAAATAAAATAAATTTTTGATATTTTAAATCATTTGCGTCTAGCCGAAATAAGTAGCATAGACTGTACTTTAAACCGTTTCAAAAATGATTACGAGTCTACGTATATATTTATATATTTTTCAAAAGCACATAGTGCGTATTTAGCTTGATGTCAAAATTTCGAAGTCTAGCATAGCTAGGCGTTTTAGGAAAACTTATGTCTCCAGTAATAGTCGTTTGCTTAACAGTCTCTGTTCCTATTATCCTCAATACTCCATTTGCACACATCTATACCCAGTTCGTCAAACTACACTTATGAGTCCAAAATTGACACAATCACATGAGTTTACGAACTTGTCCTAGTCAGACCTTTGGTGTCCATTCGCTGAGGGGTTCATAAACATTTCATATAACTATAAATCAAGAATGTCACATAAGTATAAATTTTAAGAACTCGTACTTAACCTTGTATCCTCTATCTATGACCTATCCATTTGTTATACACACGAGAAATGAATCACCTTCTTAACATGCATATAGCAAATAGCGCGACGCAGACATTTCAATGATTATCAATAACAGAAACTAAGTGGTTTTTACACCAAGTACAATTCAGCTCCCATACGAAGAATCATACAACTAAGTTGCTGTCATGAGTCCTCAATTGAAATCCCCACCTAATCTTAACCCCCTTTTCCATACGAATTTATTCAATCCGTATTTATAATTCTTCCCTGAATCTGTACCATTCACACAACAATCTTGCTTTAAACTTTCCAATCATCAGATTGATTCTTTCTGACTGTCATAACCTTATCGGATCACGGAGTGATCTCATCGTATATATTACGATTCAATTCTATATCTTGATCGTTTTGTTTTACGATCTTCTATCTCTGCACTTTTAGTCTTTTAGACTCAATCTATTCATCACTGTTGTTCAACTTTACTATCAGAGTTAGGGAACTCTGCAACTTTACAACTTACCGAGATTCATCTTTGAATCTTACTGACCAACTAACTCTATGTGAGTTCGATCTTATCCTGATCACTGCGGTTATTGGTCTCAGGTATTCTTACCTAAGATTTATAATCAACAGCTTTGATACCAATTGTAGCGCCCCCGGACCGCCGCGGATCCGGTTCGATCATTCTATATAACTGTAACTGTTTGCGGAAGATATAAACATAGATTATTTATACAGTACACTTTACACACTATTCCCAAAATCGAATAACCTTAACTTATACACAATTCATAAACTATCTGACATATAACACATTATCAAACTATACCATTACAATCTAGCTGCACATTCTATCCCAAGCTGAACTTGGCATTATTCTTTTTCCTGTATCTGAAGCATTCGCCTTATCTGCAATATTTATCATGATATAGCAAGGGTGAGCATGAAAGTTGCCCAGCAAGTTTTAAAACAATTTAAAGATATATCATGACTGAAAGAGTCTGAATAATAAGCTGGCTATCCTTCACAATGTATTTGTGAATTAGCATGAACAAAATTTTGACTGAACAAGTATTGAACAGGAACAATAATATATCTATACAAACTGGTAATGAAGGTGATCAGCCTTTCATACCTGACTTATACATGCAAGATGTACAGAGTATAATTCAACATGGTAATCAGAGATGATTAACCATAAGTATAACCGAATGAACAACTCTTAGTAGAGTTAAGTAAAAGGAAACTTGCATGAACCATTGATTACCGTAACGCAATATAATAAGCTTCGGCTGGGACTTAATATTAATAATATAGATCTCCAATATTAGAATAATATCATCACAGTATAAAATAACCTAAACACATTACCACATAATCCTATCAGACTATTATACACATAAGACATAGCATCAAGTCAAACTATTGCAGTCCGAGTTGAAACCGGCACAATTCTATCATCCCGACGGTCTAGTCGGATGATTGACGAGTTTAAGTTTAATTAAACTTTACTTAAACACATATACATATATTTCATACACAAAAAGTATTTTTCCATAATTTTCCAACTTCTTTTAATATTTTTCAAAAATCGTTTTTAGTTAATTCCTTAAGAAATTAGCTACCTCGTGCCTAACTCCAAAAATTCTCATATCTTGGCACAATCTTATACATGTTAACGTGACACTCCAGTTTAAATTTTGTGGCCATCGGAGTTGTAGAACTCCGGTTATAGCGACTTTCGTCGAAAAATCACAAAAAATGAAATGGTCATAACTTGGTCATTTTATGTCGGAATGAGCTCATTTTTGGACACGAGGTACTTAATACCATATATTTTCATGTCCCAAAAGGCCGAAATTTTTCTGGCAAATTAAGTGGCCGAAACAGCCCTTACAATTTCTTTCGCAGCTTGTTTTCGTCATTTTGCAGCTTTTGAGTCCTTTGCTAAAACTAGTCCATACGGAAATCTACGAGTCTAATTTGGGCCCACTTGGTATCGTTAGAACCGTGACTTCCCGAGCTACGTTTTAGGCTCAAGAAACAGTCCATTTGGTCCAGTATAGCACCCTAAAAACAGGCCACTACCGACTGACCATTACATGCCTTGTAAACATTTTCAGTTTTGGAACCTTTTATAGAAACACTTGTATCACGAGATCCACAACTCCGATTGAGGCCCGATCGGACTCGTTGGATCCGTATCTTCATGAACTACAATTTTCATATATCAAAAACCAAATTCAAATCTGTCTAGGTGGCAGAAATCAGGCCCAAAGTGACTGGTCAGCAAGGTTTTCGTTAACAGTTTTCATCTTTTTCCCAGATTTACCTTCTTTCGCTAAAACAGTCATAACGTTTTCGTTTTAAAACATTTTTAGGCGATTCTTGAGCCCACGCAAAGCTAACTTCCGGGACTACAACTCTTCCCTACTGATGTTTTTCCAGATTCCGAACATATCAACCCAGAAATTCCGTTCAAGTGGACTGCACCGCACTTGTTGGACAATTTTGACACTACTACTTTGAAATGTCATAACTCTCTCCTCCGATGTCGGATTTAGTCCGTTTCAGAGTCTATGGAAAGCTTATTCAGTGTACTACAACATATAAAAAACCCAGAATTTTCTAAACAATCTAGCTAACCCCGGATTTTTATTTTTGGATCAGCAGTCCACTAGTTTTTCGAACTTCTCGTTTTGGCATCCAAAACTCGCCTCGACTCGTTCCAACACAACTTTCTTTACAAATAAGTCTTATTTAACATAATTAGACTCGTCTAAGGTCTCAGCTCCATATCTCTAATTACAATCATTAGAACTCATTTACATAATCAGTTCCAAGCCAAAATAAACATAGTAAACTAACTAGTTTATTAACAAAACTAACTAAACTTCAAAAATTCAAACTTTAACTAACAACTAAATACAATATTTAAAATAATAACATTACCAAAAATTAAATATGAAACATACCTGAAAATACGAATTCGACAAACTGAATACGTACTCGACCAAGATTTAACTAAGGAGATCTTTATAAAAAGTCCTCCCACAACAAAGCATTTCTCAAAATTGGATGCCTTATTGTTGGTGAATGAAACAAAGGCCAAGCCCTTCTATTTATAGGTTTAGAAAAGGGTGAAGTTCTCAATTTAGTCGATATGGGACTTGGTTTATACTATTTTTTTCATATTTTTAACATGCTAAGTGTATTAATTCTTTACGAATTCGTTTCTTAACCAATTCGATCCGTTCAAGTTGCGTTGTTTTCATTTTATTGCGGGGAACAACAATCATCCATCAATTTAAAGTTTCAATCCCGAATTCATCATCAATTTTAGTCTCAAAGTACACCAAAATACACATTACCATCAAAACCCAAATTCCTCTTCTTTAGCATAAATACATGAATTTGAATTCTTAAAAAATCGTTTTTAGATGACCATTATGAAATTATAAAATCTAATAACATATATAGCATCATAACCCACAAATTCATTAACTAAAACTCCAATTTTTAAAAGAAACTCAAGAACACATAACACACACGAATTTAGGAGGTCTGACATATGGCTGTCAGACCACATTTTTCTACTTTTTCAGATTTTTGAAAACATTAAATTCGTGCATCTAGATGTTATAGATCCTTGATCTAACAACCTAGATCACTTATAGACACCCTATTACACAACTTTAACCAATCAATTACAACATCTAACATCAAATCGTAGGATTTCAAAATTTTAGGGTTCTTACCTTTTTGAACTTGATTTTTGATTTCTGACTTCTTGATCTGTTCTAGGCTTGCTATGAACTGATCTTAGCTTCTCTCCTCACCCTCTCACACTTCCATTTCCCGAATTCTAGAGAGAGGATGGCTTGGGAGAAAATGAAATGGTAAGTAATTTTTTTTCTCTCTTTAATCTTATAAAATGTAACAATGAAATGATTTGGATGATGCTAGTGGGGCTGATATGTTGGAGATATGTCACATGGACTAGAATTATTGCCCAACTCAATTATTTTGCTAGATTCCTCCAACAATGCTCAAATAATATAAAAGGGTAAAATGGTAATTTCCCTTTATTTCTAGAATTTCCATTTAATTTAATGGCAATTTGGACAATTAGTCAAACCCTTAAGGTTTAGGGTTTGGTTTAGGGTTTAAGCCAATTTAATACTTGGGGTTTGAAACTCTTAGGGTTTACACAATTAATTTTCTAAAATTTTCAATTTAAATTTTAAAAATATGAAATTAATATTTCTAAATTATAATTAGAATTTTCTAATTATATTAAAATTTCTTAATCATACTTTAATTAGGATTAATAATTCCCAATTAAATATCGCTAATTTAGCAATTAAGCCAAAATCGCGGATTAGGGTTTTCAATCCACTAATTAGGGTTTTTAATACCGAAATTAGGATTTTATAAATTGGAAATTAGGGTTTTACTAATTAACCAAACTTTACTCTAATTAAAATTATAAGTATTTACACTTACGCCATTAAGCTCCCAATTTAGGGTTTCATGCACCGAATTAGGGTTTCGGATTCCCAGAACTGAAATTAGGGTTTTTGGAACCGATTTTAAGGTTTCTTGTCAAACACTAGGGTTTTCTAACCGAACGTTGACGTTCTTAATATACGATTAGGGTTTGACTTTGATAAAATTTATCTGGTCAACCCTTGACCCTTAACCACATTCTGTACACATAATCACTGACTATACTCACGTATAGACTTAATCCTGAATAATTCTCCAAAAGAAATTTTAAATTCTCAACATTTCATCCTAAAAATATCAAACACATACACTTATTTTCTGTTTAGGTTCTAATTTTGAATCTTAAATCAATTAATAAAATTTTTAAAATTATTCCAAATTTCGGGTTGTCACATTCACCCCTTCTTCTAAAAATTTCGTCCCAAAAATTTACCTTACACCTTACACCATATATCATGCACCGTACACCATTCACACATCATTACATACTACCCAATACACCACTCACAAGAGTAATATTTTAAAATTGTGCTGAGGAATTACATAAATTATTTGTCTGTCATTTTCGTAAAGGTTATAGGAAATTCATCCACAAACCGTCATAACTTACGGACATAGTGGGTATTTAATCCAATATGTCCTGTACTGGCTATGTACTTCTGGTCGGAACAATTTGTTCCTCATATCTGCCTTGGGCGCATAAACTTTCTTTCCTTAGTCTTATTATAGGATTCCGTACCAAAATAATTTGGTTCGGGAAATTTCTTTCAATGAACACTTGAGTTTTCATTAACATTAGTCTAGCTGAATCGAATAGCATAGACTTATATCAATAATTCAATTCGATCGAATTATATAAGTATAGCCAAACCCCGTTGGCAAATTAAAATTTTAAAGAAAATATTTTCGAGAATGACGTCATGATGCCGTATTGTATTACCAGTCGTTGAGGATTTCGTCATTTTATGACTTTGTCATACTACATCATACTCTAGTGGGCTGACGATCTTTAGATCACATCCGACACTAAGTAATTCTGCATTGATAACTCCATCATTTTTATCATCTCTGCACCAGGTTACATGGTACATAAGTGATAAATAAAATAAATTTTTGATATTTTAAATCATTTGCGTCTAGCCGAAATAAGTAGCATAGACTGTACTTTAAACCGTTTCAAAAATGATTACGAGTCTACGTATATATTTATATATTTTTCAAAAGCACATAGTGCGTATTTAGCTTGATGTCAAAATTTCGAAGTCTAGCATAGCTAGGTGTTTTAGGAAAACTTATGTCTCCAGTAATAGTCGTTTGCTTAACAGTCTCTGTTCCTATTATCCTCAATACTCCATTTGCACACATCTATACCCAGTTCGTCAAACTACACTTATGAGTCCAAAATTGACACAATCACATGAGTTTACGAACTTGTCCTAGTCAGACCTTTGGCGTCCATTCGCTGAGGGGTTCATAAACATTTCATATAACTATAAATCAAGAATGTCACATAAGTATAAATTTTAAGAACTCGTACTTAACCTTGTATCCTCTATCTATGACCTATCCATTTGTTATACACACGAGAAATGAATCACCTTCTTAACATGCATATAGCAAATAGCGCGACGCAGACATTTCAATGATTATCAATAACAGAAACTAAGTGGTTTTTACACCAAGTACAATTCAGCTCCCATACGAAGAATCATACAACTAAGTTGCTGTCATGAGTCCTCAATTGAAATCCCCACCTAATCTTAACCCCTTTTCCATACGAATTTATTCAATCCGTATTTATAATTCTTCCCTGAATCTGTACCATTCACACAACAATCTTGCTTTAAACTTTCCAATCATCAGATTGATTCTTTCTGACTGTCATAACCTTATCGGATCACGGAGTGATCTCATCGTATATATTACGATTCAATTCTATATCTTGATCGTTTTGTTTTACGATCTTCTATCTCTGCACTTTTAGTCTTTTAGACTCAATCTATTCATCACTGTTGTTCAACTTTACTATCAGAGTTAGGGAACTCTGCAACTTTACAACTTACCGAGATTCATCTTTGAATCTTACTGACCAACTAACTCTATGTGAGTTCGATCTTATCCTGATCACTGCGGTTATTGGTCTCAGGTATTCTTACCTAAGATTTATAATCAACAGCTTTGATACCAATTGTAGCGCCCCCGGACCGCCGCGGATCCGGTTCGATCATTCTATATAACTGTAACTGTTTGCGGAAGATATAAACATAGATTATTTATACAGTACACTTTACACACTATTCCCAAAATCGAATAACCTTAACTTATACACAATTCATAAACTATCTGACATATAACACATTATCAAACTATACCATTACAATCTAGCTGCACATTCTATCCCAAGCTGAACTTGGCATTATTCTTTTTCCTGTATCTGAAGCATTCGCCTTATCTGCAATATTTATCATGATATAGCAAGGGTGAGCATGAAAGTTGCCCAGCAAGTTTTAAAACAATTTAAAGATATATCATGACTGAAAGAGTCTGAATAATAAGCTGGCTATCCTTCACAATGTATTTGTGAATTAGCATGAACAAAATTTTGACTGAACAAGTATTGAACAGGAACAATAATATATCTGTACAAACTGGTAATGAAGGTGATCAGCCTTTCATACCTGACTTATACATGCAAGATGTACAGAGTATAATTCAACATGGCAATCAGAGATGATTAACCATAAGTATAACCGAATGAACAACTCTTAGTAGAGTTAAGTAAAAGGAAACTTGCATGAACCATTGATTACCGTAACGCAATATAATAAGCTTCGTCTGGGACTTAATATTAATAATATAGATCTCCAATATTAGAATAATATCATCACAGTATAAAATACCTAAACACATTACCACATAATCCTATCAGACTATTATACACATAAGACATAGCATCAAGTCAAACTATTGCAGTCCGAGTTGAAACCGGCACAATTCTATCATCCCGACGGTCTAGTCGGATGATTGACGAGTTTAAGTTTAATTAAACTTTACTTAAACACATATACATATATTTCATACACAAAAAGTATTTTTTCATAATTTTCCAACTTCTTTTAATATTTTTCAAAAATCGTTTTTAGTTAATTCCTTAAGAAATTAGCTACCTCGTGCCTAACTCCAAAAATTCTCATATCTTGGCACAATCTTATACATGTTAACATGACACTCCAGTTTAAATTTTGTGGCCATCGGAGTTGTAGAACTCCGGTTATAGCGACTTTCGTCGAAAAATCACAAAAATTGAAATGGTCATAACTTGGTCATTTTATGTCGGAATGAGCTCATTTTTGGACACGAGGTACTTAATACCATATATTTTCATGTCCCAAAAGGCCGAAATTTTCTGGCAAATTAAGTGGCCGAAACAGCCCTTACAATTTCTTTCGCAGCTTGTTTTCGTCATTTTGCAGCTTTTGAGTCCTTTGCTAAAACTAGTCCATACGGAAATCTACGAGTCTAATTTGGGCCCACTTGGTATCGTTAGAACCGTGACTTCCCGAGCTACGTTTTAGGCTCAAGAAACAGTCCATTTGGTCCAGTATAGCACCCTAAAAAGAGGCCACTACCGACTGACCATTACATGCCTTGTAAACATTTTCAGTTTTGGAACCTTTTATAGAAACACTTGTATACGAGATCCACAACTCCGATTGAGGCCCGATCGGACTCGTTGGATCCGTATCTTCATGAACTACAATTTTCATATATCAAAAACCAAATTCAAATCTGTCTAGGTGGCAGAAATCAGGCCCAAAGTGACTGGTCAGCAAGGTTTTCGTTAACAGTTTTCATCTTTTTCCCAGATTTACCTTCTTTCGCTAAAACAGTCATAACGTTTTCGTTTTAAAACATTTTTAGGCGATTCTTGAGCCCACGCAAAGCTAACTTCCGGGACTACAACTCTTCCCTACTGATGTTTTTCCAGATTCCGAACATATCAACCCAGAAATTCCGTTCAAGTGGACTGCACCGCACTTGTTGGACAATTTTGACACTACTACTTTGAAATGTCATAACTCTCTCCTCCGATGTCGGATTTAGTCCGTTTCAGAGTCTATGGAAAGCTTATTCAGTGTACTACAACATATAAAAAACCCAGAATTTTCTAAACAATCTAGCTAACCCGGATTTTTATTTTTGGATCAGCAGTCCACTAGTTTTTCGAACTTCTCGTTTTGGCATCCAAAACTCGCCTCGACTCGTTCCAACACAACTTTCTTTACAAATAAGTCTTATTTAACATAATTAGACTCGTCTAAGGTCTCAGCTCCATATCTCTAATTACAATCATTAGAACTCATTTACATAATCAGTTCCAAGCCAAAATAAACATAGTAAACTAACTAGTTTATTAACAAAACTAACTAAACTTCAAAAATTCAAACTTTAACTAACAACTAAATACAATATTTAAAATAATAACATTACCAAAAATTAAATATGAAACATACCTGAAAATACGAATTCGACAAACTGAATACGTACTCGACCAAGATTTAACTAAGGAGATCTTTATAAAAAGTCCTCCCACAACAAAGCATTTCTCAAAATTGGATGCCTTATTGTTGGTGAATGAAACAAAGGCCAAGCCCTTCTATTTATAGGTTTAGAAAAGGGTGAAGTTCTCAATTTAGTCGATATGGGACTTGGTTTATACTATTTTTTTCATATTTTTAACATGCTAAGTGTATTAATTCTTTACGAATTCGTTTCTTAACCAATTCGATCCGTTCAAGTTGCGTTGTTTTCATTTTATTGCGGGGAACAACAATCATCCATCAATTTAAAGTTTCAATCCCGAATTCATCATCAATTTTAGTCTCAAAGTACACCAAAATACACATTACCATCAAAACCCAAATTCCTCTTCTTTAGCATAAATACATGAATTTGAATTCTTAAAAAATCGTTTTTAGATGACCATTATGAAATTATAAAATCTAATAACATATATAGCATCATAACCCACAAATTCATTAACTAAAACTCAAATTTTTAAAAGAAACTCAAGAACACATAACACACACGAATTTAGGAGGTCTGACATATGGCTGTCAGACCACATTTTTCTACTTTTTCCAGATTTTTGAAAACATTAAATTCGTGCATCTAGATGTTATAGATCCTTGATCTAACAACCTAGATCACTTATAGACACCCTATTACACAACTTTAACCAATCAATTACAACATCTAACATCAAATCGTAGGATTTCAAAATTTTAGGGTTCTTACCTTTTTGAACTTGATTTTTGATTTCTGACTTCTTGATCTGTTCTAGGCTTGCTATGAACTGATCTTAGCTTCTCTCCTCACCCTCTCACACTTCCATTTCCCGAATTCTAGAGAGAGGATGGCTTGGGAGAAAATGAAATGGTAAGTAATTTTTTTTTCTCTCTTTAATCTTATAAAATGTAACAATGAAATGATTTGGATGATGCTAGTGGGGCTGATATGTTGGAGATATGTCACATGGACTAGAATTATTGCCCAACTCAATTATTTTGCTAGATTCCTCCAACAATGCTCAAATAATATAAAAGGGTAAAATGGTAATTTCCCTTTATTTCTAGAATTTCCATTTAATTTAATGGCAATTTGGACAATTAGTCAAACCCTTTAGGTTTTGGGTTTGGTTTAGGGTTTAAGCCAATTTAATACTTGGGTTTGAAACTCTTAGGGTTTACACAATTAATTTTCTAAAATTTTCAATTTAAATTTTAAAAATATGAAATTAATATTTCTAAATTATAATTAGAATTTTCTAATTATATTAAAATTTCTTAATCATACTTTAATTAGGATTAATAATTCCCAATTAAATATCGCTAATTTAGCAATTAAGCCAAAATCGCGGATTAGGGTTTTCAATCCACTAATTAGGGTTTTTAATACCGAAATTAGGATTTTATAAATTCGAAATTAGGGTTTTGCTAATTAACCAAACTTTACTCTAATTAAAATTATAAGTATTTACACTTACGCCATTAAGCTCCCAATTTAGGGTTTCATGCACCGAATTAGGGTTTCGGATTCCCAGAACTGAAATTAGGGTTTTTGGAACCGATTTTAAGGTTTCTTGTCAAACACTAGGGTTTTCTAACCGAACGTTGACGTTCTTAATATACGATTAGGGTTTGCCTTTGATAAAATTTATCTGATCAACCCTTGACCCTTAACCACATTCTGTACACATAATCACTGACTATACTCACGTATAGACTTAATCCTGAATAATTCTCCAAAAGAAATTTTAAATTCTCAACATTTCATCCTAAAAATATCAAACACATACACTTATTTTCTGTTTAGGTTCTAATTTTGAATCTTAAATCAATTAATAAAATTTTTAAAATTATTCCAAATTTCGGGTTGTCACATTCACCCCTTCTTCTAAAAATTTCGTCCCAAAATTTACCTTACACCTTACACCATATATCATGCACCGTACACCATTCACACATCATTACATACTACCCAATACACCACTCACAAGAGTAATATTTTAAAATTGTGCTGAGGAATTACATAAATTATTTGTCTGTCATTTTCGTAAAGGTTATAGGAAATTCATCCACAAACCGTCATAACTTACGGACATAGTGGGTATTTAATCCAATATGTCCTGTACTGGCTATGTACTTCTGGTCGGAACAATTTGTTCCTCATATCTGCCTTGGGCGCATAAACTTTCTTTCCTTAGTCTTATTATAGGATTCCGTACCAAAATAATTTGGTTCGGGAAATTTCTTTCAATGAACACTTGAGTTTTCATTAACATTAGTCTAGCTGAATCGAATAGCATAGACTTATATCAATAATTCAATTCGATCGAATTATATAAGTATAGCCAAACCCCGTTGGCAAATTAAAATTTTAAAGAAAATATTTTCGAGAATGACGTCATGATGCCGTATTGTATTACCAGTCCGTTGAGGATTTCGTCATTTTATGACTTTGTCATACTACATCATACTCTAGTGGGCTGACGATCTTTAGATCACATCCGACACTAAGTAATTCTGCATTGATAACTCCATCATTTTTATCATCTCTGCACCAGGTTACATGGTACATAAGTGATAAATAAAATAAATTTTTGATATTTTAAATCATTTGCGTCTAGCCGAAATAAGTAGCATAGACTGTACTTTAAACCGTTTCAAAAATGATTACGAGTCTACGTATATATTTATATATTTTTCAAAAGCACATAGTGCGTATTTAGCTTGATGTCAAAATTTCGAAGTCTAGCATAGCTAGGCGTTTTAGGAAAACTTATGTCTCCAGTAATAGTCGTTTGCTTAACAGTCTCTGTTCCTATTATCCTCAATACTCCATTTGCACACATCTATACCCAGTTCGTCAAACTACACTTATGAGTCCAAAATTGACACAATCACATGAGTTTACGAACTTGTCCTAGTCAGACCTTTGGTGTCCATTCGCTGAGGGGTTCATAAACATTTCATATAACTATAAATCAAGAATGTCACATAAGTATAAATTTTAAGAACTCGTACTTAACCTTGTATCCTCCATCTATGACCTATCCATTTGTTATACACACGAGAAATGAATCACCTTCTTAACATGCATATAGCAAATAGCGCGACGCAGACATTTCAATGATTATCAATAACAGAAACTAAGTGGTTTTTACACCAAGTACAATTCAGCTCCCATACGAAGAATCATACAACTAAGTTGCTGTCATGAGTCCTCAATTGAAATCCCCACCTAATCTTAACCCCCTTTTCCCAATTTATTCATCCGTATTTATAATTCTTCAATCCGTATTACTAAATTCCTGAATCTGTACCATTCACACAACAATCTTGCTTTAAACTTTCCAATCATCAGATTGATTCTTTCTGACTGTCATAACCTTATCGGATCACGGAGTGATCTCATCGTATATATTACGATTCAATTATATATCTTGATCGTTTTGTTTTACGATCTTCTATCTCTGCACTTTTAGTCTTTTAGACTCAATCTATTCATCACTGTTGTTCAACTTTACTATCAGAGTTAGGGAACTCTGCAACTTTACAACTTACCGAGATTCATCTTTGAATCTTACTGACCAACTAACTCTATGTGAGTTCGATCTTATCCTGATCACTGCGGTTATTGGTCTCAGGTATTCTTACCTAAGATTTATAATCAACAGCTTTGATACCAATTGTAGCGCCCCCGGACCGCCGCGGATCCGGTTCGATCATTCTATATAACTGTAACTGTTTGCGGAAGATATAAACATAGATTATTTATACAGTACACTTTACACACTATTCCAAAATCGAATAACCTTAACTTATACACAATTTATAAACTATCTGACATATAACACATTATCAAACTATACCATTACAATCTAGCTGCACATTCTATCCCAAGCTGAACTTGGCATTATTCTTTTTCCTGTATCTGAAGCATTCGCCTTATCTGCAATATTTATCATGATATAGCAAGGGTGAGCATGAAAGTTGCCCAGCAAGTTTTAAAATAATTTAAAGATATATCATGACTGAAAGAGTCTGAATAATAAGCTGGCTATCCTTCACAATGTATTTGTGAATTAGCATGAACAAAATTTTGACTGAACAAGTATTGAACAGGAACAATAATATATCTGTACAAACTGGTAATGAAGGTGATCAGCCTTTCATACCTGACTTATACATGCAAGATGTACAGAGTACAATTCAACATGGCAATCAGAGATGATTAACCATAAGTATAACCAAATGAACAACTCTTAGTAGAGTTAAGTAAAAGGAAACTTGACTGAACCATTGATTACCGTAACACAATATAATAAGTTTCGTCTGGAACATAATATTAATAATATAGATCTTCAATATTAGAATAATATCATCACAGTATAAAATAACCTCAACACATTACCACATAATCCTATCAGACTATTATACACATAAGACATAGCATCAAGTCAAACTATTGCAGTCCGAGTTGAAACCGGCACAATTCTATCATCCCGACGGTCAGTCGGGATTCGGATGATTGACGAGTTTAAGTTTAATTAAACTTTATTAAACACATATACATATATTTCATACACAAAAAGTATTTTTCCATAATTTTCCAACTTCTTTTAATATTTTTCAAAAATCGTTTTTAGTTAATTCCTTAAGAAATTAGCTACCTCGTGCCTAACTCCAAAAATTTCCATATCTTGGCACAATCTTATACATGTTAACGTGACACTCCAGTTTAAATTTCGTGGCCATCGGAGTTGTAGAACTCCGGTTATAGCGACTTTCGTCGAAAAAATCACAAAAATTGAAATGGTCATAACTTGGTCATTTTAAGTCGGAATGAGCTCATTTTTGGACACGAGGTACTTAATACCATATATTTTCATGTCCCAAAAGGCCGAAATTTTTCTGGCAAATTAAGTGGCCGAAACAGCCCTTACAATTTCTTTCGCAGCTTGTTTTCGTCATTTTGCAGCTTTGGAGTCCTTCGTTAAAACTAGTCCATACGGAAATATACGAGTCTAATTTGGGCCCACTTGGTATCGTTAGAACCGTGACTTCCCGAGCTACGTTTTAGGCTCAAGAAACAGTCCATTTGGCCCAGTATAGCACCCTAAAAACAGGCCACTACCGACTAACCATTACATGCCTTGTAAACATTTTCAGTTTTGGAACCTTTTATAGAAACACTTGTATTACGAGATCCACAACTCCGATTGAGGCCCGATCGGACTCATTGGATCCGTATCTTCATGAACTATAATTTTCATATATTAAACACCAAATTCAAATCTTTATAGGTGGCAGAAATCAGGCCCAAAGTGACTGGTCAGCAAGGTTTTCGTTAACAGTTTTCATCTTTTTCCCAGATTTACCTTCTTTCGCTAAAACAGTCATAACATTTTCGTTTTAAAACATTTTTAGGCGATTCTTGAGCCCACGCAAAGCTAACTTCCGGTACTACAACTCTTCCCTACTGATGTTTTTCCAGATTCCGAACATATCAACCCAGAAAATTCCGTTCAAGTGGACTGCACCGCACTTGTTGGACAGTTTTGACACTACTACTTTGAAATGTCATAACTCTCTCCTCCGATGTCGGATTTAGTCCGTTTCGGAGTCTATGGAAAGCTTATTCAGTGTACTACAACATATAAAAAACCCAGAATTTTCTAAATAATCTAGCTAACCCCGAATTTTTATTTTTGGATCAGCAGTCCACTAGTTTTTCGAACTTCTCGTTTTGGCATCCAAAACTCGCATCGACTCGTTCCAACACAACTTTCTTTACAAATAAGTCTTATTTAACATAATTAGACTCGTCTAAGGTCTCAGCTCCATATCTCTAATTACAATCATTAGAACTTATTTACATAATCAGTTCCAAGCCAAAATAAACATAGTAAACTAGTTTATTAACAAAACTAACTAAACTTCAAAATTTAAACTTTAACTAACAACTAAATACAATATTTAAAATAATAACATTACCAAAAATTAAATATGAAACATACCTGAAAATACGAATTCGACAAACTGAATACGTACTCGACCAAGATTTAACTAAGGAGATCTTTATAAAAAGTCCTCCCACAACAAAGCATTTCTCAAAATTGGATGCCTTATTGTTGGTGAATGAAACAAAGGCCAAGCCCTTCTATTTATAGGTTTAGAAAAGGGTGAAGTTCTCAATTTAGTCGATATGGGACTTGGTTTATACTATTTTTTTCATATTTTTAACATGCTAAGTGTATTAATTCTTTACGAATTCGTTTCTTAACCAATTCGATCCGTTCAAGTTGCGTTGTTTTAATTTTATTGCGGGAACAACAATCATCCATCAATTTAAAGTTTCAATCCCGAATTCATCATCAATTTTAGTCTCAAAGTACACCAAAATACACATTACCATCAAAACCTAAATTCCTCTTCTTTAGCATAAATACATGAATTTGAATTCTTAAAAAAATCGTTTTTAGATGACCATTATGAAATTATAAAATCTAATAACATATATAGCATCATAACCCACAAATTCATTAACCAAAACTCCAATTTTTAAAAGAAACTCAAGAACACATAACACACACGAATTTAGGGTTCTTACCTTTTTGAACTTGATTTTTGATTTCTGACTTCTTGATCTGTTCTAGGCTTGCTATGAACTGATCTTAGCTTCTCTCCTCACCCTCTCACACTTCCATTTCCCGAATTCTAGAGAGAGGATGGCTTGGGAGAAAATGAAATAGTAAGTAATTTTTTTTTTTCTCTTTAATCCTATAAAATGTAACAATGAAATGATTTGGATGATGCTAGTGGGGCTGATATGTTGGAGATATGTCACATGTACTTGAATTATTGCCCAACTCAATTATTTTGCTAGATTCCTCCAACAATGCTCAAATAATATAAAAGGCTAAAATGGTAATTTCCCTTTATTTCTAGAATTTCCATTTAATTTAATGGCAATTTGGACAATTAGTCAAACCTTTAAGGTTTAGGGTTTGGTTTAGGGTTTAAGCCAATTTAATACTTAGGGTTTGAAACCCTTAGGGTTTACACAATTAATTTTCTAAAATTTTCAATTTAAATTTTAAAAATATGAAATTAATATTTCTAAATTATAATTAGAATTTTCTAATTATATTAAAATTTCTTAATCATACTTTAATTAGGATTAATAATTCCCAATTAAATATCGCTAATTTAGCAATTAAGCCAATATCGCGGATTAGGGTTTTCAATCCACTAATTAGGGTTTTTAATACCGAAATTAGGATTTTATAAATTCGAAATTAGGGTTTTGCTAATTAACCAAACTTTACTCTAATTAAAATTATAAGTATTTACACTTACGCCATTAAGCTCCCAATTTAGGGTTTCATGCACCGAATTAGGGTTTCGGATTCCCAGAACTGAAATTAGGATTTTTGGAACCGATTTTAAGGTTTCTTGTCAAACACTAGGGTTTTCTAACCGAACGTTGACGTTCTTAATATACGATTAGGGTTTGACTTTGATAAAATTTATCTGGTCAACCCTTGACCCTTAACCACATTCTGTACACATAATCACTGACTATACTCACGGATAGACTTAATCCTGAATAATTCTCCAAAAGAAATTTTAAATTCTCAAAATTTCATCCTAAAAATATCAAACACATACACTTATTTTCTGTCTAGGTTCTAATTTTGAATCTTAAATCAATTAATAAAATTTTTAAAATTATTCCAAATTTTCGGGTTGTCACAATGCCAATACTCGCATGGTAACTATTATTATACGCAAATTCGACTAAGGGTAGGCGGTCGTCCCAATTTCCCTTGGAGTCCATCACGCAAGTCCTAAGCATGTCCTCTAGTGTTTGTATAGTTAGCTCACATTGTCCGTCTGTTTGAGGGTGATAAGCGGTACTCAACCTCAAATGTGTTCCCATCCTCACTTGCAAGCTTTTCCAAAAATTTGACACGAAGCGCGGGTCTCGATCAGAGATAATTGACACCGGAAATCCATGTCATGAAACAATCTCCTTCACGTACAGACTCGCTAACTGATTCAAACTGTAGCAGATCTTGATCGATAGAAAATGTGTGATCTTTGTAAGTTGATCCACGATAACCCAAATGGCATCCAAACCTTTCTACGTGACTGGAAGTCCTACCACGAAATCCTTCGTAATATGCTCCCATTTCCACTCCAATATTTCCAACGGTTGTAGCAACCCACTCGACCGTTGATGCTTTGCTTTTATGCGTTGACAAGTCAAACATCTACTAACGTACTCTGCGATTTCCCATATCAAGTTGGGCCACTAAAAATATTGCCTCAAGTCTCGGTACATCTTTGTGCCTCCCGGATGAACGAAATATGTCGTATTGTGTGCTTCGTACAAAATCTCTTCTCTAACTAACTCAATTACCGCCGATACCCCCACACTCTCCCTTCGAATCTTAAGATACCGTCTTTATCTATTTAAAATTTTTCTTCCTCATTTTTTTCGTGATCCTCTTCCTAATTTTCTCACATTCTCCATCTCTTTCCTGTGCTTCCTTTACTCTATCCAACAATGTCGGACAAGCTTCCATTACAAATAACTTCTCTTTAGACCTCTCGGGTCCCTTTACCTCTATTTCCAATTTCTCCATATCCTCTTATTAACTCCTCCTGAGTTGTCAGTTGAAATAATTTCTCCCTTCCTTTCCTACTTAGAGCGTCGACAACTACGTTTGCCTTTCCCAAGTGATAAAGAATATCACAGTCATAATCTTTGATCAATTCTTACCACCTTCTCTGACGCATATTCAACTCCTTCTGCGTGAAGATATATTTTAGACTTTTGTGGTCCGTGTATATCTCACATTTCCCTCCGTACAAATAATGTCTCCATATCTTTAACTCAAAAACTACTGCATCTAACTCTAAGTCGTGAGTAGGATATCATTTTTCGTAATCCTTTAATTGTCGTGATGCATACGCAATGACTTTACCATGCTGCATCAGCACACAGCCCAGTCCTCTATGTGACGCATCACTATACACCACAAATCCTCATGTATCATCTAGTAGTGATAATACAGCCACCTCGCTTAATCTCTTCTTCAACTCTTGAAAACTCTCTTCGCACTTGTAGGTCCATACAAATTTTACCGTCTTCCTCGTCAGATTAGTCAACGGGGGTCGCTATCTTAGAAAAATCCTGGATAAATCTTTGATAATACCCAGCTAACCCTAAGAAACTTCTTACCTCCGTCGGTGTTCTCGGTTGTTCCAATTACTTACCGCTTCGACCTTTGCGGGGTATTGAGATTCCATTCTCATCCACCACGTGGCCTAAGAATTGAACCTTCTTCATCCAAAATTCTCACTTTGAAAATTTTGCATACATCTTCTCCTTTCGTAGTGCCTCCAAAACAATCTTCAGATGTTCGGTGTGTTCTTCCTCTGTCTTTGAGTAGATCAAAATGTTGTCAATGAAAACTACAATGAATTTATCCAATTATGGCTTAAAAACTCGATTCATCAAGTCCATGAATGTTGCCGGAGCATTAGTTAAACCAAATGACATTACCAAAAACTCGTAATGTCCATAACGTGTTCGAAACGTAGTCTTTGGTATGTCCTCATCCCGCACTTTCAGTTGGTGATATACCGTCCGTAAGTCGATCTTCGAGAAACATTTCTCTCCCTTCAGTTGATCAAATAAGTCATCTATCCTCGGTAGTGGATATTTGTTCTTGATCGTTACTCTGTTCAATTCTCGATAATCGATACAGAGCCTCATCGATCCATCCTTTTTCTTCACGAATAACACTGGTGCTCCCCAAGGAGACACACTTGGTCGAATGTAACCCTTATCCAATAACTCTTGAAGTTGTATCATTAATTCTTTCATTTCTAATGGAGCCATATGATATGGAGCTTTCGAAATCGATGCTGTTCCCGGTGCTAAGTCTATTACGAATTCGATTTCTCTGTATGGCGGAAGACCAGGCAGATCGTCCGGAAACACATCTTGAAACTCATTCACTACGTGTATATCTTTAATCTCTACTCCTTTCTTTCGAGTATCCATGATGTAAGCTAAATAGCATGCACATCCTTTTCTTAAAAATTTCTTAGCCTGCATCATCATAACGCAACACGATCGCTTAAGCAATGAGCTACCATGAAACACTACCTTAGACTTACTCGGAGTCTGAAGGTTCACACACTTGTTCTAACAGTCAATTACCGCCGCATGGTTATATAACCAATCCATCCCCAGTATTATGTCAAATTCTCTTAATCTAATAGGAATAAAGTCTACGCTCAGTTCATGTTCTCTAATGTTTGCGCTCTAATTTCGATAAACGCATTCTACATGGATTATTTCCTTATTCACAACTTCTATATTCAAAGGATCTTCTAAACGTTCTCAGGGTGTACTAAGTTTACTAGCAAAATCTTTAGATACAAACGAACAGGTAGCACCCGAATCAAATAATACATAAACATTTATATTATTGATTGGGATTATATCTGACACCACGTCCTTTGCAGCTACTGCATCCTGGACGGTCATGTTAAAGGTTCGGACGGTCGATCAGTTGGGTTGCGCAGGTCCACAAATCATTAACTTGCTCCCTCCTCCCTGGCCTCCGCCAACTCCACCGCTTCCTTTCTTTGGGCAATTCTTTATCTGGTGCTCTGTTGATCCACAAGCAAAACATCCTCTGATCTTATTTAGATTTGGGTAATTTGGCGATATGTGCCCCTCTTGGCTGCAATTATAGCAAGTTCTCTTTCCTTTCCAGCACTCCCACTGATGACTTCTTCCACACTTGTTGCAAGTTTCAGCCATTTTCTTGAAGTTTCCCTGATGACTTCCACCTTGATTATTGTTTATGTTGCTGTTGTTTTTTTCCCACTTCCTCTTTCCAGAACTACTCCCTCCACTGCTGCTTCCTCCATGATGCTCATTACCAGTGTTCTTATTTTTCTTCTCCTTATGATATAGACTTAAGGCCTCATTGCCACCTTCCGTAATGACTGCCTTCTCTAATAAGGTCACAAAGGAATCAATCTGAAAGACTGATACCCTATTATAAACCACGACTTGAACCCTTTACTTGAAGCATCTCGCCTTCCTTTTCTCATCCCCCAACTTGGTGCTCCGCAAATCGCGCTAGTTCATTAAACTTAGCTGCGTATTGCGCCACCGTCATATCTCCTTGCTTTAACTCTAGGAACTTCACTTCCATCTTACTCTTAATACTCTTCAGGAAATAGTTCTCAAAGAACAATGTCGTAAATCTCTACCATGTTATCGTTCCTTCCCTCCCTCTTTGCTGATTAGTTTCCCACCAATAGTTTGCTTCGCCCCTCATCATGTATGTGGCAAATCCTGTCTTCTGGTCTTCAACCACGTGAGCTATAGTGAAGGCCTTCTCGATCTCCTTGATCCAGGTTTGCGCAACTATCGAGTCAGAAGTTCCTGCAAACTCTGGGGGTCCTACACTCTTAAAATCTTTGAAGGTTGTTATTGGGATAGCTTGGGGAATGGGTGGTTTAGGTTCATTTCTTCCTCCTCAGAGCTTCTCCTAATAAATCTACAAGTCTCTGTATCGGATCTACTGGTCCTCTCTCATCATTAACTGACTCTTCTGGGACAGTTATTCTACGTCTGGGCGGCATTTTCTGCATCACAAAATTTTTATTTTATTATCTAATTATAATACTTAGACATTTCTCATTTGAAAAGAACTGGAGGTTTAAAACACGTTTCTGAAATAAAACCATTTATATTCATATGTCAAATGGTTATAATACATGTTCTTTTCTAGTATACTGCTATAAATGATAACTCATATCCCTCAGTATCATAAAAGACGGGGACAACACCAGCTTACTACCCCTCTAACACTTTTCAAAAGTTGGGGTTTACTATCATTTCACATCTTACACAAGAGACTGAGATTATAACAACATATTAAACAACACATAAATAAAATACTACAACTGCTAGACTTCATCCTCTAGACTTAATCTAACATCCCACGCTCCACGGCACTCTGATATTCCTTCTGGGTAATGTGCACCACCATGTCCCGACTTATGGTATGTCGGGTCTATCCTTGCTCAGTTGGGTAGTGATTTACCCCATCGATCAATCTTTCCATGGCCGTACGTAGAGCATAGCCCATCTTGTTCATCTTTCTTCTTTTGCACCGTACCTCATCTTCTAGATCATCCACCCTATCATTGGCTTCCTCCTACTTCTCCTCGAAGTGAATCTTATCCATCGCCTCCATCTCTAACTGAGTTTGGAGAGCCTCTTTCTCTGTCCTCTCACTTAAAACCATATGCTCCATTTCTTTTAGCTTCCCTATTAATTCAACGTTCCTCGCCACCGATCGGTGAAACAAGGTCCCCATCTGGATCCTTGCCTCCTTACGGTGAGCAATTTCCACCTCCATCTCCTGTATCACTACTTTCCTCTCAAGAGTCTTAGTCTCTAGCTCCTCGACTCTACATCTTAATTCCAAAATTTGCTCTTCATACTCTCCCAACATTCGATCCTCAAAGGTAGCCTCGTCGAAGTCCTCCATGGGCTCGGGTTCCTCCTCCACAGGCTCCTCCTCAAGGTCAGACTCCTCAGGCAATGGCTCCATCTCTTCCTCCTCGTCATCGTCATCAATAGGGGCCACTACTGTTAGGTAAGTCACACACTAGCGAAGTATATTACTCGTCTCTTCCCTCCTAGTTCTAGACTCAGATCTCCGCCAGCGACCATATCCCTAAGCTCTGATACCAACAGTGACGCCCCCAAAATAGGTCCATACAACCCATTTTGAGTCACCAAATACATGGTACAGAAAATGTGACGCCCCAAAATAGGTATACAACACCCATTCTGAGTCGCCAAAATACATGGTACAGAAACAACTACATCTTTATTATTACCACACAAGAACTGTGAGTTTAAATACAAATATTGGCATTTAGACAATATCCACACTCAAATAAGTCCTCATTACAATTATTGATACATTATTTCACAAAAATGGTGAGGACTACTAAAGTAACTTCTAGAACCATCATTCCATACCCCGACTAGTACTCGCTACATTCTCGCCTCCTGAGAAAAATGGAACAAAAAGAAAAAGGGTGAGCTCAACTAGCCCAGTAAAGAACATTATGACTAAGATAATATAGAACAAATTATCGTTAGTCTTCAACAGGGAAAAATTTAATAGAATACAATAGACAACAAGTTTTAAATCAATAACTGCAGCGGAAACAGCAAACCATTAGAAGAGTCAAGTAGAGAATGAATTCTACTATCTTCTAAGATTTAAAAGTCCATCTCAATATTTTATCCCTGTAACATTAATTAATAATCATCTTTATCCAAATATTCATCTTTGCACTACAGGCCAAAGATATTCATTTGTATCACCAGTCGGTCATGTTCATCTCAACACCTGTTCATCTTTGCACTACGGGCCAAAGATATTCATCAGTTAATCATTCATCTTTGCACTACGGGCCAAAGATATTCAGTAATATCATCATTTAGGACTGAGGATGATGAAAAATATCTTAAAGAAAACGAATCCAGTGAAACAAAATAACAATATTAAGGATTCGTATTTCGATTTATCCATGTCCAAAAATACCTTATAATTATTCATAGTGAAGTAGAATTCAAGAATGATCAAAATATGGATACAATCAAACCTAGTACCCAAAATAGATATTTTGGACGAAAAGAAGAAAATTTTATTTTTCGGTGAATAGTAACTCGTGAATAGTAATTCGTGAATAGTAACTCGTGAATAGTAATCCCGACGTGAAAAGTTCCAAATTTGATAAAAATTTCCAACCAATATTTCGGCATAATGATATTGAAGAAATAATATCATTTTCGAATAAAATAACATCCCTTACCTCAAAATAATCGTACTTCTGACTGAATTTCGGGTATAGTGCTGACAGAAACTTGCACCGTATAGCAACACTCAAAGTATACTAACAGGAATACGCTCGATAATATAGAGAGAGAAAGAGAGAAAACTTGTTTCTGGTATGATTTTCAATTCTAACTTAGCCCTCTATTTATAGGAAAATGCTAGAACGCCAAAGGAGACTAAAATAATAAATTAATATTTTCTTATTTTCCTTACGCATGCCAAGACCAAGACTTATCAAGGCATGCCAATTCTGAAATTCATCCCAGCAGCCCACATGTTTAATCCACCAACCAAAAAGTGGGTCCCGTAATTTAATAAAAATTATTTTATTTCCGAAACTTCAGTAATTCATAGAAAATAGACCGTTTATCAGAAAAATACGAATTTTATGTCCATTCTGACTGAAATCGAATTCTCTACAACTTTGTAGCTTTAAGTTTTTTCAAATTCCAAACCAAAAATATCCGAAATCCACAAACGGATAATTTTTAATACCTCCACATCGACAAAATACTGATAAAACACCTCAGCTTTAATTCTTTCATTTTTATCCACATAAAAATAAATATATCCATCATTTATATCCACATAAAATAAATATTTCCTTATCATATGAATCAATAATTAATTATTCACAAATAATACTACAGAATCACTTTTATGACAACCAGGCCGTTCCCAGGAAAGAGGGGGCTTTCCAATAAGGATTTCTCCTTACTGGCGCGCAATTAGATGACCAAACCTCTCCTTAGACAGAAACTTTCTAGACATTGCCAATAATGTTATCCAATAATATTATTCAAATAATATGAATTATTGATCTGATAATGGGAAATACTGTGTAGTGACAATTATTGAAACAACAGTAATATAAAATATCAACGCAGCAATTATTGAATCAATAAAATAAAATACTGAACAGTAATTACTGTAACCATTATTGAGTAGTGCCTTCTTACGTAAGAATCAATAATTGGTGCAATCAGTGTACTACTGTGTAACAACGCGTATTACTGAGTTTTAACCACCGGGTATTCCAACAGTATTAACAGTAACAACTACGCCGTTATTAATAAACAACATATACTTGTCGTTTTCTTCATCCAATCGCTTTCCGTTATGGGGCCACAAAAGACTGCGCCGTCGTACGAATATTCCCCGACAGGAAGAATATTCTACGACCAAACGAATATTCCCCGACAACAATGAATATTTTATAACCACCTGCTTATTTGAAATATTTGCGCATTTTACCCATAACTAACCTCATTAATCAATTTAACACTTACTATTTCAAAATAATAAATAGAGGGAATTTAAAATTTATTTATTAATAATTTGGGGTCTTACAAACCTCCCCTCCTTATGAAATTCGTCCTCGAAATTGACGTACGTACCTGGTGTTTCGAAAAGATGAGGATACCTCGCTTTCATTTCCGTTTTCAACTCCCAGGTCATTTCCTCAATAGCATGATTTCTCCATAAAACTTTAACTTGTGGTATGACCTTCGTGCGTAGGACATGCTCCTTTCTATCCAAGATCTTGACAGGTACCTCTTCGTACGTTAAGTCTTCAGCTATCTCGTCCGGTTCTAACTCAATAACGTGGTCTGGGTCTTTCACATATTTACGTAACACAGATATATGAAAAACATTATGAACACGAGACATACTTGGAGGTAACGCGAGTCTATAGGCCACATTTCCTACTCGATCAAGAATCTGAAATGGACCAATAAATCGTGGATTGAGCTTTCCTCTCTTTCCAAATCTTGTAACTCCTTTCCAGGGAGCCACACGCAACAATACATGATCCCCAATGTCAAATTCCACGTCCTTTCGATGAAGATCCGCATAACTCTTTTGTCGATCCTGTGCCGTTTGTATACGTTGTCGAATCGTTTGGATCTTCTCTGTAGTCATGCGTACCAAATTTGGTCCCAACAATGTTGCTTCACCCACCTCGTCCCAGCATACTGGAGAGCGACACTTTCGTCCATATAATGCTTCAAATGGGGCCACACCTATACTTGCCTGATAACTGTTATTGTAAGAGAATTCCACCAATGGTAGGTACTTATCCCAACTCCCTTTGAAATCTAGGACACAAAGTCTTAATAGATCTTCAAGAGTTTGAATAGCCCTCTCTGATTGTCCGTCCGTTTGAGGATGGTATGCCGAACTAAATCGTAAATCTGTGCCCATAGCTTTTTGCAAGCTAACCCAAAATCTTGAAGTGAATCTTGGGTCACGATCCGAAACTATGGATACTGGCATGCCATGCAATCTCACAATTTCATTCACGTAGACGTTCAAGGGAATAAGTTTCCCGTATCGGCAAGAAATGAGCAGATTTGGTTAATCTATCAACAATAACCCAAATAGCATTTATGCCTTGAGAAACCGTGGGAAGACCTGTAACGAAATCCATAGTAATGTGTTCCCACTTCCATTCCGGAATCTCAAGTGGTTGCAATGGACCCTTTGGCACTTGATGCTCCGCCTTTACACGTTGACTAGTTAAACACCTCGAGATAAACTTTGCAATCTCTCTCTTCATATTATTCCACCAAAATGTATGTCGAAGATCATGATACATTTTGGTACTTCCAGGATGGATTGCAAATGGTGTATTGTGTGCTTCCATCATGATCTTGTACTTCAAATCAGAATCGTTAGGAACACAAAGTCTGGAGTGGACTCGAAGTATTCCTTCTTCATCGATTCTTGCTTCTGGAATAGAACCTTCTTGCACTCTCTTCTTCATATGCATCAGCTCTATGTCCGTAGGTTGAGCAGCTTTAACTTTATCGATTAAAGTCGGTTCTACTCGTATATTTGATATCATCATGTGGGTACTTGGAGCCTTCATCTCTATCTCCATCCTTTGCAAGTCATACAAAATGGGCCTTTTTGTTAACAACATTGCACTCGTACCCGCATATGATCTTCTACTCAATGCGTCAGCTACTACGTTTGCTTTTCCAGGATGATATTGGATGGTATGATCGTAATCTTTCAACAGCTCGAGCCAATGTCGCTGCCGCATGTTGAGTTCCTTTTGGGTGAAGAAATATTTGAGGCTTTTATGATCTGTATAGATCTCCACTTTCTCCCCATACAAGTAGTGTCTCCAGATCTTCAACGCGAAAACTACTGCTGCCAACTCCAAATCATGAGTAGGATAATTCCTCTCATATTCTTTGAGTTGTCGCGAGGCATAGGCTATGACTTTTCCATGTTGCATGAGAACACATCCTAACCCTTTGCCTGAAGAATCACTGTAGATAACAAATCCATCCGAACCAGATGGTATTGTCAGAACAGGTGCTGAAATGAGTCTCCTCTTAAGCTCTTGAAAACTCTTCTCGCATTCCTCGCTCCATACGAATTTGATATCTTTCCGAGTCAGCTGAGTTAACGAAGTAGCGATTCGAGAAAATCCTTCCACGAATCTCCGATAATAACCAGCTAAGCCTAGAAAGCTACGTACTTCGGTCACCGTCTTTGGTTGCTCCCAACTTTGTATTGCTTCAATCTTCGCCGGGTCGACAGATACTCCATGTTTTGACACCACGTGCCCAAGGAATGCTACTTCCTCAAGCCAGAACTCGCATTTCTTCAGCTTGGCATATAACTTGTTTTCACGCAGTCTTTGGAGTACCAGCTTCAAATGATGCTCATGATCTTCACGGCTTTTGGAATATATGAGGATGTCATCAATAAAGACAACAACGAACTGATCCAAATAATCCTTGAATACTCGGTTCATCATATCCATGAAAGCCGCAGGAGCATTAGTCAATCCAAAAGACATGACTAGGAATTCATAATGCCGTACCGAGTTCTGAAGGCAGTCTTTGGAATATCCTCAGTTTTAACCTTCAGCTGATGATATCCAGAACGAAGATCGATCTTTGAAAAGAATTGTGCTCCTTGTAACTGGTCAAACAGGTCATCAATACGAGGTAGCGGATACCTATTCTTAATAGTGACATGGTTTAATTCCCGGTAATCAATACAAAGTCGCATACTCCCGTCTTTCTTCTTTACAAATAAAACAGGAGCACCCCAAGGAGATGTACTAGGACGAATGAAACCGATGCCCAACAACTCTTGTAGTTGGACCTTTAACTCCTGAAGTTCAATAGGAGCCATTCGATATGGGGTTTTAGAAATGGGCTTTGTACCAGGTTCAAGATCAATAAAGAATTCAATTTCTCGTTCCGGGGGTAGACCGGGAAGTTCTTCAAGAAATACGTCAGGAAAGTCAATAACAACAGGAATATTATTCAAATTTGACGTGTCTTTATTCAAATCCATAACATGGGCTAAGAAAGCTTGACATCCGTTTTTTAATAAACGAATGACTTTATGGCTTGATATAACAGTGATTGATTTTAATGGCTTAGTTGTTTGAATTCGTACAACAGGTTGGTTAGGAATATGAAAACTAACAACCTTACGAAAACAATCAATTTTAGCATGATGAGTGGTTAACCAATCAATTCTTAAAATCACATCAAAAGTAAGTATCTTTAAAGAGATAAGATCAATAGGTAATGTGATAGTGCCAACTTGGATCATGCAAGATTTATAAACTGTAGATGTAACAAAGGTTTCACCTAACGGAGTTTTAACAGATAAGTCAAAGTCCAATTTCCCCGGAGTCAAGTTTAAACGTTGAGCACAAGCAGGAGAGATAAAAGAATGGGTAGAACAGTATCTAGTAAGGTATAAACTTCGCAAGAATTCAAGATTAGCTTACCCGTAATCACCTCGTTCGGGTTCCTCACGTTTTGGCCGGTTACGACAAACGCTCTTCCAGGAACCGCTGATTTCGCCTTATCCGGGACAGCCCTGGAATCACCACTCCCGCTGAACTTGGTTTCGCTATAGTACAATCTCGAGCGATGTGGCCTTCCTTCCCACAGTTGTAACACACCTTGAATTGTTGTGGACAGTTTGGGCTGATATGTCCCTCTTTCCCGCATTTGTAACATCTAACTGGCGGTCGTTCTCCTCCCCTAAAATTTGTTGTTGGTGCTGGTGCTGCTGCTGATGTCTTCCCGTCATTGTTGAATCTCCTCTTTCTGAAATTTCCACTTGACTCACCTCTCCTATTATCATGGCCACGATGACTACCCGAGTGGTTACCGCCTTTGTTCGTAATTTTTCCCTCCTCGTTGGTTATCATCGCTCTGATGATTGCTGTCACCGGTATGACCCTGATTGTGGTCCCTCGGTTGAGTATACTCATTATCTCTCTCTAATAATTGGGCCCTGTTGACAACGTCTGAATACAGAGAAAATTTATGAGAGATAAGGTATTGACGAATCTCAGGTTTTAAACCTCTCAGAAACATCCGCGTCATACGTTCCTCATTTTCTACCAAATGAGGTGCAAACCTGGATAACTCTGCAAACTTCGCCTCGTACTGGGATACCGTCATGTTGTTTTGTTCCAGTCTGATAAACTCCACCTCCTTCATATGACGAATACTTTCAGGGAAGTACTTGTCATTAAACAGTTTCTGAAACGTTTCCCAGGACATATTGAGTGCGTCAGGCTGGGTACGCTTCACAGACTCCCACCAGTAGTCTGCCTCACCGCTGAACATAAAGGTAGCGAATGGAACCTTCTGCTCCTCCGTGCATCCCAAGACATCGAATATCTTGGTAATTTGCTTGACCCATGTTTCCGCCATGATCGGATCCGGCTTTCCCTTAAATTCTGGTGGTCCCAACTCCTTGAACTGCTTGGCTGTGACAGACCGTGTGTTGTCATTATTTCCACCTGTATTTTGTACACGAGTCTCCCTCGTCTGATTTTGCATGAACTGCAAAAAGCTCCTAAACATTCCATCGTTCATCGTTTGCTCGGTAGCGTTGTTTACAGGAGGAATATTGCCTTCCTGTTGCACGTTCTCCTGGTTTGTGACTAAAGGTTGTTCCACAGTCTCATATACTCCATTGTTAACGTTCTCAGCAGCCATTCTTAAATACTGCCATAAAACAAGGGTTAATTAAATAAATTAACAAATCACATAATACCCCTATATTATGACTGACCAATAAATAAGCTTAGGTAGGACACACTAGCGAAGGATTTATTCGTCTCTCCCCTCCTAGTTCTATTCTTCGATCTCCGCCAGAGATCATATCCCTAAGCTCTGATACCAACTGTGACGCCCCCGAAATAGGTATACAACACCCATTCTGAGTCGCCAAAATACATGGTACAGAAACAACTACATTTTATTATTACCACACAAGAACTGTGAGTTTAAATACAAATATTGTCATTTAGACAATATCCACACTCAAATAAGTCCTCATTACAATTATTGATACATTATTTCACAAAAATGGTGAGGACTACTAAAGTAACTTCTAGAACCATCATTCCATACCCCGACTAGTACTCGCTACATTCTCGTCTCCTGAGAAAAATGGAACAAAAGAAAAAGGGTGAGCTCAACTAGCCCAGTAAAGAACATTATGACTAAGATAATATAGAACAAATTATTGTTAGTCTTCAACAGGAAAAAATTTAATAGAATACAATAGACAACAAGTTTTAAATCAATAACTGCAGCGGAAACAGCAAACCATTAGAAGAGTCAAGTAGAGAATGAATTCTACTATCTTCTAAGATTTAAAAGTCCATCATCAATATTTTATCCCTGTAACATTAATTAATAATCATCTCTTTATCCAAATATATTCATCTTTGCACTACAGGCCAAAGATATTCATTTGTGTCACCAGTCGGTCATGTTCATCTCAACACCTGTTCATCTTTGCACTACGGGCCAAAGATATTCATCAGTTAATCATTCATCTTTGCACTACGGGCCAAAGATATTCAGTAATATCATCATTTAGGACTGAGGATGATGAAAAATATCTTAAAGAAAACGAATTCAGTGAAACAAAATAACAATATTAAGGATTCGTATTTTGATTTATCCATGTCCAAAAATACCTTATAATTATTCATAGTGAAGTAGAATTCAAGAATGATCAAAACATGGATACAATCAAAGCTAGTACCCAAAATAGATATTTTGGACGAAAAGAAGAAATTTTTTTTTTTCGGTGAATAGTAACTCGTGAATAGTAACTCATGAATAGTAACCCCGACGTGAAAAGTTCCAAATTTGATAAAAATTTCCAACCAATATTTCGGCATAATGATATTGAAGAAATAATATCATTTTCGAATAAAATAACATCCCTTACCTCAAAATAATCGTACTTCTGACTGAATTTCGGTATAGTGCTGACAGAAACTTGCACCGTATAGCAACACTCAAAGTATACTAACAGGAATACGCTCGATAATATAGAGAGAGAAAGAGAGAAAAACTTGTTTCTGGTATGATTTTCAATTCTAACTTAGCCCTCTATTTATAGGAAAATGCTAGAACGCCAAAGGAGACTAAAATAATAAATTAATATTTTCTTATTTTCCTTACGCATGCCAAGACCAAGACTTATCAAGGCATGCCAATTCTGAAATTCATCCCAGCAGCCCACATGTTTAATCCACCAACCAAAAAAGTGGGTCCGCAATTTAATAAAATTTATTTTATTTTCCGAAACTTTAGTAATTCATAGAAAATAGACCGTTTATCAGAAAATACGAATTTTTTATCCATTCTGACTGAAATCGAATTCTCTACAACTTTGTAGCTTTAAGTTTTTTTCAAATTCCAAACCAGAAATATCCGAAAATCCACAAACGGATAATTTTTAATACCTCCACATCGACAAAATACTGATAAAACACCTCAGCTTTAATTCTTTCATTTTTATCCACATAAAAATAAATATATCCATCATTTATATCCACATAAAAATAAATATTTCCTTATCATATGAATCAATAATTAATTATTCACAAATAATACTACAGAATCACTTTTATGACAACCAGGCCGTTCTCAGGAAAGAGGGGGCTTTCCAATAAGGATTTCTCCTTACTGGCGCGCAATTAGATGACCAAACCTCTCCTTAGACAGAACTTTCTAGACATTACCATAATGTTATCCAATTATTATTCAAATAAATGAATTATTGATCTGATAATGGGAAATATTGTGTAGTGACAATTATTGAAACAACAGTAATATAAAATATCAACGCAGCAATTATTGAATCAATAAAATAAAATACTGAACAGTAATTACGTGTAACCATTATTGAGTAGTGCCTTCTTACGTAAGAATCAATAATTGGTGCAATCAGTGTACTACTGTGTAACAACGCGTATTACTGAGTTTTAACCACCGGGTATTCCAACAGTATTAACAGTAACAACTACGCCGTTATTAATAAACAACATATACTTGTCGTTTTCTTCATCCAATCGCTTTCCGTTATGGGGCCCACAAAAGACTGCGCCGTCGTACGAATATTCCCCGACAGGAAGAATATTCTACGACCAAACGAATATTCCCCGACAACAATGAATATTTTATAACCACCTGCTTATTTGAAATATTTGCGCATTTTACCCATAACTAACCTCATTAATCAATTTAACACTTACTATTCAAAAAATAATAAATAGAGGAAATTTAAATTTTATTTATTAATAATTTGGGGTCTTACAGAAAATAACTACAAACTTCATTATTACAATTGTCATGCAAAATACGACAACAAATATGCCAACTGTGACTCTCATCCCTTTACCTGGATAACACCTCACAATGGTACCTTACATAAAGGTACAGTCAATAAACTAGTTTAGAAATTTAAAATATTTGAAAAATGCTCAAGAAAACCTTTGTACATGGGAGGCTATGCATCTAAGTTATAATAGATATTATATGACTTTAGATTCATCCTTGGTTGACCAATAGACCCAAAGAAAAATAAGAAAAATTGCTATCATGTTCTTTCCAATGGTTGAGTCTCCTCTTGCCATATAATTATCTCCATTATCTCCAATTGAAAATTATATTTCAACCAAACTCCAAGATTTTATAGGTAGTGCTCATAGATATAATCAGCAAGTGGATGTGCACAACCTTATTTTATGATAACACGAAGTCGTTATGTTCATTAGACATCTTGTATGATAGTGGCAAAACACCCTTCCAAAGTTGGGTTCACATCACCCTATTCGGTTCACCAAAATTAACGGTTAAATGACGTATAAAATACGATACACTTATCTAAAATTCTCAATAAAAATATTTCCATACTGTTTTAGGAGAAACCTCAACAGCTATACACCACGTTCTATTCCTCTGTTACTGTGACGCCCCCAAATTCGTACCGCCACTTGGTCACTCGAATTCGGTTTGTCACATGCTCAAAGTAATACCAAAATAACTAAAATCACACATCACAATGAAAAAAAATCTAATTTAGAATAATATACAATGATTTATTATAATTATTCCCCCCCAAGTCTCGCAACTATAGTACTTAATAGATTACATAATAATATCGATATAAGAGACATATTATATAATCTTACTTAAGTTTAAGCATAGTCTGGAAACAATCTTAATACAACATTAATAGTCTTAAACATAAAGGGACAAGCTAGTCGGTAGCCTATGCCCTTACCCTTGTCTTTCCCATAGACACTTCCCTGTTCTGCCTTAACAGAAAGGTTTTAAATAAGCAAGGATGAGCACAAATTGCCCAGCAAGTAAAATACAACAAGGGTGAAGAATATTGTGACGCCCGCAAAATAGGTATACATCACCCATCTTGGGTCGCCAAATACATGGTAAAGAATACAAATACAAACTTAATTATACAACAAGAGCTGAGAGTTTTTACATGAATATTGTCTCATAGACAATATTCAAACTCAAATTCAATCCTCATTACATTTATTATCACACTAAATAGTGAGGATTACTAAAACAACCATTTTGGACCATCACTCCGTTCCTTCCGACTAGTCCCAGCTATGTTATTATTTCCTAAAGAGAATAATAATGAAAGCAAAAGGGTGAGCTCAACTAGCCTAGTAAAAAATATTATATGACTAAAATAATGCAGAATAAGTTATCGTTAGCCTTCAACAATGTTAAACTGATAGAATATAATTGACAACGTTTAACTGCAGCGGAACAAGCAATCCATTAGAAGAGTCAAGTAGAGCATGATATCTACTATCTTCTATGATTTAAAAAGGTTTTCATCAACTTTATCGCTGATACTCAGCTTAATAAATAAACCATATCAACGAATCATCCCTGCACTACGGGCAAAGGATATATTCATGTAATCATCAATGGTCATGATTATACCGAATAATCCCTAGTCATAATCATACCAACCACTGTCCCTCAATGCACTACAGGCCAATGATGACTTTTACCACATCATTTGTAACATTACGGGTCATGATTATACCGAATGGGTCCCTGGTCATAATCATACTATTCAACAGTCTATCTATGCACGTAAGCCAAAGATGAACTTCTCATCACAATATAAGCATGAGGATGATGACAATGATATAAGAATTCAATTATAAATAAAATACATGATAAATGTTTTAAAGATTTATATTTAATTTATCCATAATTCAATAATGTTTAAATTGTTAACATGATACTCTGTAACGACCCCAAAATCTATACAATTTAATCCCGACTTCGGTCAGGTTAACCATACATTCAACCTCTAAATAATACATCATTATTCGATGTTTAAATAATAAAATTGCGGAATATTTAAAACTTTTTATACATTTCTTCTTTCTTGCCCTGAATCGCAACCATTACATTACATCTCTTTGATTCAATCTTATGTCATGAATCGTTATTACAACAAAAAACTTATTTAAAGTCTTACATCTTTACTAAATATCCATATACATTAGATAGCTCATTACATTTCAACATGTTACGTTCAAAATATAAAATACATTTCTCATAAAACATAAGTAATCTTCGTGAATATAGATCTCTATAACTCACATAGCACGTATCTTTACCCTAAATCTTGACCTGCAAAAGTGTTATTTGCAAGAGTGAGCTCGAAAGCCCAGCAAAGTCTAAACAGTTTTCATGCATCACAAAAAACACATAATAACATGCTCGATATACATACTCATTAAAGTAACATGGCATACATGCTTTTAATTCACATAGCGTAAATATAAAGATTGAGTTCCTTACTCACTATATCATTACTTAGCCAAAACAATGCAGTCATATATTTGACTTTAACATTTCATGATTCAACATGCATAACATATCATGAGAAATTTAAAACAGTTCATCAAGTCCAGTTAGAAAATGGGAACGGAAAGACTGCCTTGATTGTTGTTTACCAATAATAGCTTAACAGTAACAGTTATCTGCACTTCACGTGCCCCTTTGATTTAAGAAGATAATGGCTATCCTTTTGATTATCAAGCTTCTTTTTCCAATTCCTTTTCTCAAAACTTGTTAGAAATCACTCACTTTCTCTCTAGAGTTTTCTCAAATTTTCTCTGTATTCTTCTTCTTCTTCTCTCCATTTTCTTCTA
>CM029015.1:167268080-167394022 GCA_016801055.1 Panax notoginseng | reverse complement strand
ATACAATAAGGGTGAAGAATATAATATCACAAGGTTGAAATATCACATTATAGTCTCCAAGATAGTTCAGGGAATTAGAATAATATCGTGAACAATGAGTATCAACAATTCTCGAATCCAATCTTTGGAATATGAAATGATAGTTCAATATAGATCAACAAAATATATGAATTAAAAGGCTATCAACGTATCCAACAGAATAAAACAAATTATACTTAACATTCACTAAGGACTATTGAACATCTACTAGAATTACCAATATTAAACTAATAACCTAAAAATCATGTACTATAGATGATCAGTCTATAATATTCTAAGTTATGCATAACACCACAATAATAAACCATTCATATGTTGGGGTTTCCAACAACATACACTCCCCTTACCATAAGGGTTTTTCAACTCAGTTTTCAAGATTTTCCGCACCGGTCAATTAGTTTGCACAAATTTTAAAACATGCAGATAGTCTAGCCGAATCAATGACATAGACCCCTTTCACACTATTCAAGAACAATACCAAGTTCAGCATGAATAATAGTTTTCACAAGAGTTTTAAACTATACTAGCTCAATTGAACGACTAAGTAGGATAACTTGCATTCAAGAGATAAGCTTACGATATCCATTGAATAAAGTAAAGTAAGGATTTAGGATACTTTCACAATAAAAGTAGGGTTCAGATACTTTTGCATAATGTAAAGGATAGTTAGATACTTGCCTTAAGCATAGATTATCCTCGTTTAAGAAAATCAATACTTTTGAATCCTATTTATAGTGTATTATAAGTATAGGATGCCCATTAGTTAAATGTGCTCATGCTTGATATGTAAATTTTAAACGCATAACTTAAACATTTAACTTAGTTGTATACTCTCCCATATACTTCATTCCACACCTTGCAATACTTATAATACAAAATCAGTTTATAAGTCACCATGAATCAAATAACATAGTCTTTAATCGTTGCTTTTATAGTTTGTAAAAACTTTTTGGATTTATCACTTGAAAGTCTATAATCACATCATAAAACATTCACTCCTATCATCTAGCATGCTTCTTAACATATTGGGCACGTACTGGTCATATAATACATCTAGAGTAATAATACAACAGTATACAACTCCTACAAACTAATAGCAGAAAACTGATTCTACTGCAGGTGGCGCGGCAACGCCTGATTTGTACTAATGAAACGCGCGAGACCGCGTGGCTCCCAGTTCAAACCAGGCTGAGCAATCACTTGCTTGGCCTAGCTTGCCTATCCTTACCCACATAATTATATTGACATGACAAGGGTCCTTTCGTATCGTTTAAGTTCAGTCTTGGTCCTTTCTTTCATAATATGGTTCTAAGTTGGACATCTCAACAAGTTAAGGGCATTCAAGGTTATGAAACCACAAAGTCTAACATGCTTGAATCTTAAACATATAAGGTTGTTATGTAACTCATATTAGACATGTTTGTGAGTATTCATATCACATATGTGTAATTAACATCGTTTTGATTCTAAAATATGCTTCGTTTATGCTTCACTTGAATTATGACACTTAAGCATGATGGTATATCTGTGACGCCTCCAAAATAGGTATACATCACCCATTCTGAGTCGCCAAATACATGGTACAAAAATAAATACAACTTCAGTAATACAATTGTCGTGCAGAATATGACAACACATATACTGTCAGTTTGAATAACAATTATTGTCTACTAGAGAGTATACAAACTCAAAAGGAGTCCTCATTTACAATCATCACACTATTTCACAGAATAGTGAGGACTACTAATGCAACCATCTGGACCGTCAATCCATTCCCCGACTAGTCCAAGCTATATTCTCATTTCCTGAAGAGAACATGAAAGAAAGGGTGAGCTCAACTAGCCCAGTAAAAAATATTATGACTAAGATAATGTACAACAAATTATCATTAGTCTTCAACACGGAAAAATCTGATAAAATATAATAGACAACAAGTTTTAGATCAACAACTGCAGCAGAAAAAGCAATCCATTAGAAGAGTCAAGTAGAGCATAAAACCTACTATCTTCTATGATTTAAAAGATTTATCATCAATTTTATTGCTGTGATTCAGCTTAACAAATAATCACATCATCGAATCATCCCTGCACTACGGGCCAAAGATAATCGTATTTTCATCAACGGTCATGATCATCCCATAAAATAATTCTCTTTGCACCTTGGCCGGAGAGAATCCATGCCCATAATCATACCAAAAATTATCCATCAATGCACTACGGCCAATGAGGACTTTTACCACATCGTTTGTAACATTACGGTCATGATTATACCGAATAATCCATGGTCATAATCATACCAAGTCCATCTATGCACTACATGCCACAGATGATTTTCAACAGAATATAAATATGAGGATGATGACAATGATATAATAATTCAATTAAACAAGTTCAAGGATAAATTTTAAAGATTTATAATTTAATTTATCCAGAAATTAATAACGTCCAAATTGTCAACATGATACTACTTTGTGGAGTAAAATTCAAGAATAATACTCAGTTTGTCATGTTCATCTCAACACCTATTCATCTTTGCACTACGGGCCAAAGATATTCATCAGGTAATCATTCATCTTTGCACTACAGGCCAAAGATATTCAGTAATATTATCATTTAGGACTAAGGGTGATGAAAAATATCTTAAATAAAACGAATCTAGTGAGATAAAAGAACAAATATTAGGGATTCGTATTACAGTTTATCCAAGTTCAATAATACTCTGAAATAACCAATTTCGAAGTAGAATTCAAAAATAATGATCAAAACATGGACACAATGAAAGATAGTAACCATAATAGCTATCTTGGATAAAAAGAAGAAAATTTCATTTTTCGGTGAATAGTGCCGTATTCGTGAATAGTGTCGTATACGTGAATAGTAATCCGGACATAAAAAGTTCCAAATTTGATAAAAAGTTCAAACTAATATTTCGGCATGATATTGAAAGAAATAATATCATTTACGAAGAAAATAACATCCCTTACCTCAGAATAACCGTACTTCTGACTAAATTTCGAATATAGTGCTGACAAAAACTTGCACTGAATAGCAACTCTCAAAGTATCAAAATACTCACAAAATACGCTCGAGAATATAGAGAGAGAAAGAGAGAAAACTTATGAATTCTGTGTGATTTTCAATTCTAACTTAGCCCTCTATTTATAGAAAAATGTTAGCACGCCGAAACAGACTTGACCTGCAACTGATGGCTTTACCTGCTACTATTTGCCACCCACCACATTTGAAATAAAATTCAGCACATTTCTTCACCAACCACAAGTGAGGCCCACTCAATTCTAGAATTTTGCATCAAAATTATTTATAAACCTAATTTCCGAATCAGTTACCTCTTAAAATTCATAACAAATCATACGTTCATTTTTAACGGTTCAAAATTTGTGGACATATACTCAACTTATATATGTATAACATATCCAAAAATCACAACGATCCAACGGTCGGATTAAAAATTATAACTCACGCATTATATCTGAAAAATACTGATTTGATTTTTAATACCTCCATTCCGACAGAAATACTGATAAAACACCTCAACATTAATTTCTTTAATAATAACCACATAAATAAATTCATCATTTATATCCACATCAAATAAATATTTCCTTATCATATAAATCAATAATTAATTATTCACAAATAATATTACAGAATCACAATTATGACAACCAGACCGTTCCCAGGAAAGAGGGGGCTTTCCAATAAGGATTGCTCCTTACTGGCGCGTAATTAGGTGACCAAACCTCTCCTTAGACAGAACTTTCTAGACATTGCGAATAATGCTATCTAATAATATTATTCAAATAATATGAATTATTGATCTGATAATGAGAAATACTATGCAGTAACAATTATTGAAACAACAATAATATAAAATATCAACGCAGCAATTATTGAATCAATAAAATAAAATATTGAACAGTAACTACTATAACAATTATTGAGTAGTGCCTTCTTACGTAAGGATCAATAATTTAAAAATACTGTATAAAATCATGTGCTACTATGCAACCACGCGTATTACTGTATTTTAACCACCGGATATTCCAACAGTGTTAACGGTAACAACTACGCCGTTATTTATAAAAACTCAATTTTGTCGTTTTCTTCATCAGACAGTTATTCTGTTATGGGGCCCACAAATGACTGCGCCGTTGTACGAATATTCCCCGACAGAAAGAATACTCCATGACCAAACGAATATTCCCCGACAACAATGAATATTTTATAACCACTTGTTTATTTTGCAAAATTTGCACATTTTACCCATAATCAAAATATTATATCAAATTAACACCTTATTATTTACAATAATAATTAGAAAAAATTTGATTTTATTCATTAATAAGTTGGGGTCTTACAATATCTATATTTATGATACATGAGTGAGTCTAAGAGTATCATCAAACATGTTCACAAATATTAGATTCTAACTCTAAAGGTAGCACGCTAACATTCACGTTCAAGTTCGCATTTTCATTAGCAAAGCTTACTACAAGGTACAACATGATCATGCTTCAATATGAAGTCCATACACGTATGTTAGTATGTCTGATATGCATTTCAAAACTATGCTAACATGCTTGCAAGGTCAGAATATTAAAACGAATATAATAAGTCAATATCCAGTTTGAAACTCTAAGTTTCCATTAGCATGTTATCGATGTTATTAAGTATGTTCCACTACTTTACTTACTACATTATGCTCGCATGCTTACGTACAAATGAAATCAGACCACACTAACATATCTTCAAGTCAGAACTTACTGAGTTTGCACTTTAAAAGCTCAGGTTTTCTTTTGAAATCAAGCTAGGTAAGTAATTATATGAAAGGCAACATAACTAGTATGTCAAGGACTGAAATAAGCTTAACTAAGTTGTATTAGCATGCTCCATAAACCAGATATCATAAAAATAATCAACAGAATCTGTAGAGGGGCGCGGGCATGCGCCATTTGTACTAGGCATATGCGCGGCCGTGCGGCTCCCGTTCTAGTCCAGAGACTTCCCAACCTCGGCAGATAACAAGCCAAATACCAATTTTCTTCACCAATTCGACTGTAACCAAGCCACATTGCATACTAAACATGTTAATAAGCCTATATAACAATTATATAAGTGTTCTACAACCCAATCACAATTTAACTTGGCATAATCAAGAAATTTATATTTCAAGAACTCAAACTCATTTGACAGAGAATGAAATGGAAAATAAGGAAATGGAGTTATACCTTTGCAATATGAAATGAACTTGATGCTAAATGGAGTCCCAATTCCTTAGAATACTTATATGCTCTCAATCTCACACTCAATGAAATTCTCAACAATGGAAAAATAGAAGGAGAGTTCATACTTATAGGAAACCCAATACACAGACAATGAAATTTTCCACTAAATCAAACTCATGGATGAAAGGATTGCATGAAGGGTAACAAGTAGTTGGTAAATGGTTGTTGAAATACATCATAATCTCCACTCCCCCTATAATCATCATCTAGAAAGCTTGGAAAAAAGAAAAGAAAATAGGCCTTAGCCTCTATGTGATTCACGTGGCTGAGAATATGAGAGCAAATGGGACACTAGTTTTGGGACAAGCCAATTAACTCAACACTCTTGTACACTTATACAAATTCCTATTCTTATGTTATATTTTATATACACATTCTCCATACATGAGCTATATCCTAATGCCACAATATAGTTTAATATTTCAAGGTAGTAGATGTTATGCAACATACATATAATCCATGTACATTTTATTTTAATGTCTACCCACATGTATATTGTCACATACACATTTCATGATATATATATATATACCATATAGTTTCAATAAATCTTAATACATGGTTACTATATATGGTATAGTCACATAAGTGTCACACCACTCTATATAATGTAGTTGTATTTTATATTTTTAATTATTGCTCATATGCACATAACATTCGATCTAACATTATTATATTAATAACTTACGCATTTGTTTTATGTCAAATAAATAAATTATTCATCTTATTGATTAATTATCAATAATATTAATTAATCCATTCCTCATTGATTAATGTAATCATTGATCTTTATAATAGTTAATTATCTATAAACATGTTGCTAACAATAATAATCACATCCCATTAATTAATCATCATTAATAATTAATTAATATTTTACAATAACAGTTAACAATTAATATTAATTAATTGTTCACTTGATAATTCCTTCGTTGATTAATATTATCATTAATAGTTTTCATCACTGTGCCACACAAGGCTTTCAACGAGTTCATCGCAACTCCATACATTTCCAATTATTCAATTATTTAATATAGTCGAGTTAACTCATCTCGTAACACAAAACTATTTATATTCAAATAAATATTTATTTCCATTAATATATCTATTTATTAAGACGTGGAAATTCTCGGGTATTACATCCTCCCCCCCCCCCTTATAAAAATTTCATCTCGAAATTGCTACAAGGTTACACAAATAGATGGGGATAATCCATCATCATCCTATCTTCTAACTCCCATGTAGCCTCCTCGACATCGTGGTTACGCCAAAGTACTTTTACAGAAGAAACGACTTTGTTACTTAAAGTTTGCTCTTTCCTATCAAGAATTTGGATATAAATTTCTTCGTACGCTAAATTCTTCTCTACTTGAATGGGTTCATAAGAAATCACGTACGAATACGTGAAACATGTTATGGATGTGCTCCAATTCAGATGGTAGTGTAACTTTGTATACTACTTCGCCCACTCGCATTAGTATCTCGAACGATCCTATGAATCTTGGACTCAGTTTTCCTTTCTTACCAAAACGGATCTTTTCCTTCCATGGAGATACCTTTAAGAATACAAAACTACCGACTTCAAAATCTCGGTCTTGCCGGTGCAAATTCGCATACTCTTTCTAGCGATCTTGAGCTGCCACTAGTTTGGCCCTTATTACTTTTACCACATCCGCGGTTTGTTGTACTAACTTTGGTCCGAGTATTCGTCGCTCTCTAACTTCGTCCAAACATAATGGCGTTCTGTACTTTCTTCCGTAAAGAGCTTCGTACGGTGGCATGCCTGTAGCACACCCGGACCGTCGCGGATCCGGTTCGATCATTCTATATAACTGTAACTGTTTGCGGAAGATATAAACATAGATTGTTTATACAGTACACTTTACACACTATTCCCAAAATCGAATAACCTTAACTTATACACAATTCATAAACTATCTGACATATAACACATTATAAAACTATACCATTACAATCTAGCTGCACATTCTATCCCAAGCTGAACTTGGCATTATTCTTTTTCCTGTATTTGAAGCATTCGCCTTATCTGCAATATTTATCATGATATAGCAAGGGTGACCATGAAAGTTGCCCAGCAAGTTTTAAAACAATTTAAAGATATATCATGATTGAAAGAGTCTGAATAATAAGCTGGCTATCCTTCACAATGTATTTGTGAATTAGCATTAGCAAAATTTTGACTGAACAAGTATTGAACATGAACAATAATATATCTGGACAAACTGGTAATGAAGGTGATCAGCCTTTCATACCTGACTTATACATGCAAGATGTACAGAGTACAATTCAACATGGCAATCAGAGATGATTAACCATAAGTATAACCGAATGAACAACTCTTAGTAGAGTTAAGTAAAAGGAAACTTGACTGAACCATTGATTACCGTAACACAATATAATAAGTTTCGTCTGGGACATAATATTAATAATATAGATCTTCAATATTAGAATAATATCATCACAGTATAAAATAACCTAAACACATTACCACATAATCCTATCAGACTATTATACACATAAGACATAGCATCAAGTCAAACTATTGCAGTCCGAGTTGAAACCGGCACAATTCTATCATCCCGACGGTCTAGTCGGATGATTGACGAGTTTAAGTTTAATTAAACTTTACTTAAACACATATACATATATTTCATACACAAAAAGTATTTTTCCATAATTTTTCAACTTCTTTTAATATTTTTCAAAAATCGTTTTTAGTTAATTCCTTAAGAAATTAGCTACCTCGTGCCTAACTCCAAAAATTCTCATATCTTGGCACAATCTTATACATGTTAACGTGACACTCCAGTTTAAATTTTGTGGCCATCGGAGTTGTAGAACTCCGGTTATAGCGACTTTCGTCGAAAAATCACAAAAATTGAAATGGTCATAACTTGGTCATTTTATGTCGGAATGAGCTCATTTTTGGACACGAGGTACTTAATACCATATATTTTCATGTCCCAAAAGGCCGAAATTTTTCTGGCAAATTAAGTGGCCGAAACAGCCCTTACAATTTCTTTCGCAGCTTGTTTTCGTCATTTTGCAGCTTTTGAGTCCTTTGCTAAAACTAGTCCATACGGAAATCTACGAGTCTAATTTGGGCCCACTTGGTATCGTTAGAACCGTGACTTCCCGAGCTACGTTTTAGGCTCAAGAAACAGTCCATTTGGTCCAGTATAGCACCCTAAAAACAGGCCACTACCGACTGACCATTACATGCCTTGTAAACATTTTCAGTTTTGGAACCTTTTATAGAAACACTTGTATTACGAGATCCACAACTCCGATTGAGGCCCGATCGGACTCGTTGGATCCGTATCTTCATGAAATACAATTTTCATATATCAAAAACCAAATTCCAATCTGTCTAGGTGGCAGAAATCAGGCCCAAAGTGACTGGTCAGCAAGGTTTTCGTTAACAATTTTCATCTTTTTCCCAGATTTACCTTCTTTCGCTAAAACAGTCATAACGTTTTCGTTTTAAAACATTTTTAGGCGATTCTTGAGCCCACGCAAAGCTAACTTCCGGGACTACAACTCTTCCCTACTGATGTTTTTCCAGATTCCGAACATATCAACCCAGAAATTCCGTTCAAGTGGACTGCACCGCACTTGTTGGACAATTTTGACACTACTACTTTGAAATGTCATAACTCTCTCCTCCGATGTCGGATTTAGTCCGTTTCAGAGTCTATGGAAAGCTTATTCAGTGTACTACAACATATAAAAAACCCAGAATTTTCTAAACAATCTAGCTAACCCCGGATTTTTATTTTTGGATCAGCAGTCCACTAGTTTTTCGAACTTCTCGTTTTGGCATCCAAAACTCGCCTCGACTCGTTCCAACACAACTTTCTTTACAAATAAGTCTTATTTAACATAATTAGACTCGTCTAAGGTCTCAGCTCCATATCTCTAATTACAATCATTAGAACTCATTTACATAATCAGTTCCAAGCCAAAATAAACATAGTAAACTAACTAGTTTATTAACAAAACTAACTAAACTTCAAAAATTCAAACTTTAACTAACAACTAAATACAATATTTAAAATAATAACATTACCAAAAATTAAATATGAAACATACCTGAAAATACGAATTCGACAAACTGAATACGTACTCGACCAAAATTTAACTAAGGAGATCTTTATAAAAAGTCCTCCCACAACAAAGCATTTCTCAAAATTGGATGCCTTATTGTTGGTGAATGAAACAAAGGCCAAGCCCTTCTATTTATAGGTTTAGAAAAGGGTGAAGTTCTCAATTTAGTCGATATGGGACTTGGTTTATACTATTTTTTTCATATTTTTAACATGCTAAGTGTATTAATTCTTTACGAATTCGTTTCTTAACCAATTCGATCCGTTCAAGTTGCGTTGTTTTCATTTTATTGCGGGGAACAACAATCATCCATCAATTTAAAGTTTCAATCCCGAATTCATCATCAATTTTAGTCTCAAAGTACACCAAAATACACATTACCATCAAAACCCAAATTCCTCTTCTTTAGCATAAATACATGAATTTGAATTCTTAAAAAATCGTTTTTAGATGACCATTATGAAATTATAAAATCTAATAACATATATAGCATCATAACCCACAAATTCATTAACTAAAACTCCAATTTTTAAAAGAAACTCAAGAACACATAACACACACGAATTTAGGAGGTCTGACATATGGCTGTCAGACCACATTTTTCTACTTTTTCAGATTTTTGAAAACATTAAATTCGTGCATCTAGATGTTATAGATCCTTGATCTAACAACCTAGATCACTTATAGACACCCTATTACACAACTTTAACCAATCAATTACAACATCTAACATCAAATCGTAGGATTTCAAAATTTTAGGGTTCTTACCTTTTTGAACTTGATTTTTGATTTCTGACTTCTTGATCTGTTCTAGGCTTGCTATGAACTGATCTTAGCTTCTCTCCTCACCCTCTCACACTTCCATTTCCCGAATTCTAGAGAGAGGATGGCTTGGGAGAAAATGAAATGGTAAGTAATTTTTTTTTCTCTCTTTAATCTTATAAAATGTAACAATGAAATGATTTGGATGATGCTAGTGGGGCTGATATGTTGGAGATATGTCACATGGACTAGAATTATTGCCCAACTCAATTATTTTGCTAGATTCCTCCAACAATGCTCAAATAATATAAAAGGTAAAATGGTAATTTCCCTTTATTTCTAGAATTTCCATTTAATTTAATGGCAATTTGGACAATTAGTCAAACCCTTTAGGTTTTGGGTTTGGTTTAGGGTTTAAGCCAATTTAATACTTAGGATTTGAAACTCTTAGGGTTTACACAATTAATTTTCTAAAATTTTCAATTTAAATTTTAAAAATATGAAATTAATATTTCTAAATTATAATTAGAATTTTCTAATTATATTAAAATTTCTTAATCATACTTTAATTAGGATTAATAATTCCCAATTAAATATCGCTAATTTAGCAATTAAGCCAAAATCGCGGATTAGGGTTTTCAATCCACTAATTAGGGTTTTTAATACCGAAATTAGGATTTTATAAATTCGAAATTAGGGTTTTGCTAATTAACCAAACTTTACTCTAATTAAAATTATAAGTATTTACACTTACGCCATTAAGCTCCCAATTTAGGGTTTCATGCACCGAATTAGGGTTTCGGATACCCAGAACTGAAATTAGGGTTTTTGGAACCGATTTTAAGGTTTCTTGTCAAACACTAGGGTTTTCTAACCGAACGTTGACGTTCTTAATATACGATTAGGGTTTGCCTTTGATAAAATTTATCTGATCAACCCTTGACCCTTAACCACATTCTGTACACATAATCACTGACTATACTCACGTATAGACTTAATCCTGAATAATTCTCCAAAAGAAATTTTAAATTCTCAAAATTTCATCCTAAAAATATCAAACACATACACTTATTTTCTGTTTAGGTTCTAATTTTGAATCTTAAATCAATTAATAAAATTTTTAAAATTATTCCAAATTTCGGGTTGTCACATTCACCCCTTCTTCTAAAAATTTCGTCCCCAAAATTTACCTTACACCTTACACCATATATCATGCACCGTACACCATTCACACATCATTACATACTACCCAATACACCACTCATAAGAGTAATATTTTAAAATTGTGCTGAGGAATTACATAAATTATTTGTCTGTCATTTTCGTAAAGGTTATAGGAAATTCATCCACAAATCGTCATAACTTACGGACATAGTGGGTATTTAATCCAATATGTCCTGTACTGGCTATGTACTTCTGGTCGGAACAATTTGTTCCTCATATCTGCCTTGGGCGCATAAACTTTCTCTCCTTAGTCTTATTATAGGATTCCGTACCAAAATAATTTGGTTCGGGAAATTTCTTTCAATGAACACTTGAGTTTTCATTAACATTAGTCTAGCTGAATCGAATAGCATAGACTCATATCAATAATTCAATTCGATCGAATTATATAAGTATAGCCAAACCCCGTTGGCAAATTAAAATTTTAAAGAAAATATTTTCGAGAATGACGTCATGATGCCGTATTGTATTACCAGTCCGTTGAGGATTTCGTCATTTTATGACTTTGTCATACTACATCACACTCTAGTGGGCTGACGATCTTTAGATCACATCCGACACTAAGTAATTCTGCATTGATAACTCCATCATTTTTATCATCTCTGCACCAGGTTACATGGTACATAAGTTATAAATAAAATAAATTTTTGATATTTTAAATCATTTGCGTCTAGCCGAAATAAGTAGCATAGACTGTACTTTAAACCGTTTCAAAAATGATTACGAGTCTACGTATATATTTATATATTTTTCAAAAGCACATAGTGCGTATTTAGCTTGATGTCAAAATTTCGAAGTCTAGCATAGCTAGGTGTTTTAGGAAAACTTATGTCTCCAGTAATAGTCGTTTGCTTAACAGTCTCTGTTCCTATTATCCTCAATACTCCATTTGCACACATCTATACCCAGTTCGTCAAACTACACTTATGAGTCCAAAATTGACACAATCACATGAGTTTACGAACTTGTCCTAGTCAGACCTTTGGCGTCCATTCGCTGAGGGGTTCATAAACATTTCATATAACTATAAATCAAGAATGTCACATAAGTATAAATTTTAAGAACTCGTACTTAACCTTGTATCCTCTATCTATGACCTATCCATTTGTTATACACACGAGAAATGAATCACCTTCTTAACATGCATATAGCAAATAGCGCGACGCAGACATTTCAATGATTATCAATAACAGAAACTAAGTGGTTTTTACACCAAGTACAATTCAGCTCCCATACGAAGAATCATACAACTAAGTTGCTGTCATGAGTCCTCAATTGAAATCCCCACCTAATCTTAACCCCCTTTTCCATACGAATTTATTCAATCCGTATTTATAATTCTTCCCTGAATCTGTACCATTCACACAACAATCTTGCTTTAAACTTTCCAATCATCAGATTGATTCTTTCTGACTGTCATAACCTTATCGGATCACGGAGTGATCTCATCGTATATATTACGATTCAATTCTATATCTTGATCGTTTTGTTTTACGATCTTCTATCTCTGCACTTTTAGTCTTTTAGACTCAATCTATTCATCACTGTTGTTCAACTTTACTATCAGAGTTAGGGAACTCTGCAACTTTACAACTTACCGAGATTCATCTTTGAATCTTACTGACCAACTAACTCTATGTGAGTTCGATCTTATCCTGATCACTGCGGTTATTGGTCTCAGGTATTCTTACCTAAGATTTATAATCAACAGCTTTGATACCAATTGTAGCGCCCCCGGACCGCCGCGGATCCGGTTCGATCATTCTATATAACTGTAACTGTTTGCGGAAGATATAAACATAGATTATTTATACAGTACACTTTAGACACTATTCCCAAAATCGAATAACCTTAACTTATACAAAATTCATAAACTATCTGACATATAACACATTATCAAACTATACCATTACAATCTAGCTGCACATTCTATCCCAAGCTGAACTTGGCATTATTCTTTTTCCTGTATCTGAAGCATTCGCCTTATCTGCAATATTTATCACGATATAGCAAGGGTGAGCATGAAAGTTGCCCAGCAAGTTTTAAAACAATTTAAAGATATATCATGACTGAAAGAGTCTGAATAATAAGCTGGCTATCCTTCACAATGTATTTGTGAATTAGCATGAACAAAATTTTGACTAAACAAGTATTGAACAGGAACAATAATATATCTGTACAAACTGGTAATGAAGGTGATCAGCCTTTCATATCTGACTTATACATGCAAGATGTACAGAGTATAATTCAACATGGCAATCAGAGATGATTAACCATAAGTATAACCGAATGAACAACTCTTAGTAGAGTTAAGTAAAAGGAAACTTACATGAACCATTGATTACCGTAACGCAATATAATAAGCTTCGGCTGGGACTTAATATTAATAATATAGATCTCCAATATTAGAATAATATCATCACAGTATAAAATAACCTAAACACATTACCACATAATCCTATCAGACTATTATACACATAAGACATAGCATCAAGTCAAACTATTGCAGTCCGAGTTGAAACCGGCACAATTCTATCATCCCGACGGTCTAGTCGGATGATTGACGAGTTTAAGTTTAATTAAACTTTACTTAAACACATATACATATATTTCATACACAAAAAGTATTTTTCCATAATTTTCCAACTTCTTTTAATATTTTTCAAAAATCGTTTCTAGTTAATTCCTTAAGAAATTAGCTACCTCGTGCCTAACTCCAAAAATTCTCATATCTTGGCACAATCTTATACATGTTAACGTGACACTCCAGTTTAAATTTCGTGGCCATCGGAGTTGTAGAACTCCGGTTATAGCGACTTTCGTCGAAAAATCACAAAAATTGAAATGGTCATAACATGGTCATTTTATGTCGGAATGAGCTCATTTTTGGACACGAGGTACTTAATACCATATATTTTCATGTCCCAAAAGGCCGAAATTTTTCTGGCAAATTAAGTGGCCGAAACAGCCCTTACAATTTCTTTCGCAGCTTGTTTTCGTCATTTTGCAGCTTTGGAGTCCTTTGCTAAAACTAGTCCATACGGAAATCTACGAGTCTAATTTGGGCCCACTTGGTATCGTTAGAACCGTGACTTCCCGAGCTACGTTTTAGGCTCAAGAAACAGTCCATTTGGTCCAGTATAGCACCATAAAAACAGGCCACTACCGACTGACCATTACATGCCTTGTAAACATTTTCAGTTTTGGAACCTTTTATAGAAACACTTGTATTACGAGATCCACAACTCCGATTGAGGCCCGATCGGACTCGTTGGATCCGTATCTTCATGAACTACAATTTTCATATATCAAAAACCAAATTCAATCTGTCTAGGTGGCAGAAATCAGGCCCAAAGTGACTGGTCAGCAAGGTTTTCGTTAACAGTTTTCATCTTTTTCCCAGATTTACCTTCTTTCGCTAAAACAGTCATAACGTTTTCGTTTTAAAACATTTTTAGGCGATTCTTGAGCCCACGCAAAGCTCACTTCCGGGACTACAACTCTTCCCTACTGATGTTTTTCCAGATTCCGAACATATCAACCCAGAAATTCCGTTCAAGTGGACTGCACCGCACTTGTTGGACAATTTTGACACTACTACTTTGAAATGTCATAACTCTCTCCTCCGATGTCGGATTTAGTCCGTTTCAGAGTCTATGGAAAGCTTATTCAGTGTACTACAACATATAAAAAACCCAGAATTTTCTAAACAATCTAGCTAACCCGGATTTTTATTTTTGGATCAGCAGTCCACTAGTTTTTCGAACTTCTCGTTTTGGCATCCAAAACTCGCCTCGACTCGTTCCAACACAACTTTCTTTACAAATAAGTCTTATTTAACATAATTAGACTCGTCTAAGGTCTCAGCTCCATATCTCTAATTACAATCATTAGAACTCATTTACATAATCAGTTCCAAGCCAAAATAAACATAGTAAACTAACTAGTTTATTAACAAAACTAACTAAACTTCAAAAATTCAAACTTTAACTAACAACTAAATACAATATTTAAAATAATAACATTACCAAAAATTAAATATGAAACATACCTAAAAATACGAATTCGACAAATTGAATACGTACTCGACCAAGATTTAACTAAGGAGATCTTTATAAAAAGTCCTCCCACAACAAAGCATTTCTCAAAATTGGATGCCTTATTGTTGGTGAATGAAACAAAGGCCAAGCCCTTCTATTTATAGGTTTAGAAAAGGGTGAAGTTCTCAATGTAGTCGATATGGGACTTGGTTTATACTATTTTTTTCATATTTTTAACATGCTAAGTGTATTAATTCTTTACGAATTCGTTTCTTAACCAATTCGATCCGTTCAAGTTGCGTTGTTTTCATTTTATTGCGAGGAACAACAATCATCCATCAATTTAAAGTTTCAATCCCGAATTCATCATCAATTTTAGTCTCAAAGTACACCAAAATACACATTACCATCAAAACCCAAATTCCTCTTCTTTAGCATAAATACATGAATTTGAATTCTTAAAAAATCGTTTTTAGATGACCATTATGAAATTATAAAATCTAATAACATATATAGCATCATAACCCACAAATTCATTAACTAAAACTCCAATTTTTAAAAGAAACTCAAGAACACATAACACACACGAATTTAGGAGGTCTGACATATGGCTGTCAGACCACATTTTTCTACTTTTTCAGATTTTTGAAAACATTAAATTCGTGCATCTAGATGTTATAGATCCTTGATCTAACAACCTAGATCACTTATAGACACCCTATTACACAACTTTAACCAATCAATTACAAAATCTAACATCAAATCGTAGGATTTCAAAATTTTAGGGTTCTTACCTTTTTGAACTTGATTTTTGATTTCTGACTTCTTGATCTGTTCTAGGCTTGCTATGAACTGATCTTAGCTTCTCTCCTCACCCTCTCACACTTCCATTTCCCGAATTCTAGAGAGAGGATGGCTTGGGAGAAAATGAAATGGTAAGTAATTTTTTTTTCTCTCTTTAATCTTATAAAATGTAACAATGAAATGATTTGGATGATGCTAGTGGGGCTGATATGTTGGAGATATGTCACATGGACTAGAATTATTGCCCAACTCAATTATTTTGCTAGATTCCTCCAACAATGCTCAAATAATATAAAAGGGTAAAATGGTAATTTCCCTTTATTTCTAGAATTTCCATTTAATTTAATGGCAATTTGGACAATTAGTCAAACCCTTAAGGTTTGGGGTTTGGTTTAGGGTTTAAGCCAATTTAATACTTAGGATTTGAAACTCTTAGGGTTTACACAATTAATTTTCTAAAATTTTCAATTTAAATTTTAAAAATATGAAATTAATATTTCTAAATTATAATTAGAATTTTCTAATTATATTAAAATTTCTTAATCATACTTTAATTAGGATTAATAATTCCCAATTAAATATCGCTAATTTAGCAATTAAGCCAAAATCGCGGATTAGGGTTTTCAATCCACTAATTAGGGTTTTTAATACCGAAATTAGGATTTTATAAATTTGAAATTAGGGTTTTACTAATTAACCAAACTTTACTCTAATTAAAATTATAAGTATTTACACTTACGCCATTAAGCTCCCAATTTAGGGTTTCATGCACCGAATTAGGGTTTCGGATTCCCAGAACTGAAATTAGGGTTTTTGGAACCGATTTTAAGGTTTCTTGTCAAACACTAGGGTTTTCTAACCGAACGTTGACGTTCTTAATATACGATTAGGGTTTGACTTTGATAAAATTTATCTGATCAACCCTTGACCCTTAACCACATTCTGTACACATAATCACTGACTATACTCACGTATAGACTTAATCCTGAATAATTCTTCAAAAGAAATTTTAAATTCTCAAAATTTCATCCTAAAAATATCAAACACATACACTTATTTTCTGTTTAGGTTCTAATTTTGAATCTTAAATCAATTAATAAAATTTTTAAAATTATTCCAAATTTCGGGTTGTCACATTCACCCCTTCTTCTAAAAATTTCGTCCCAAAAATTTACCTTACACCTTACACCATATATCATGCACCGTACACCATTCACACATCATTACATACTACCCAATACACCACTCACAAGAGTAATATTTTAAAATTGTGCTGAGGAATTACATAAATTATTTGTCTGTCATTTTCGTAAAGGTTATAGGAAATTCATCCACAAACCGTCATAACTTACGGACATAGTGGGTATTTAATCCAATATGTCCTGTACTGGCCATGTACTTCTGGTCGGAACAATTTGTTCCTCATATCTGCCTTGGGCGCATAAACTTTCTTTCCTTAGTCTTATTATAGGATTCCGTACCAAAATAATTTGGTTCGGGAAATTTCTTTCAATGAACACTTGAGTTTTCATTAACATTAGTCTAGCTGAATCGAATAGCATAGACTCATATCAATAATTCAATTCGATCGAATTATATAAGTATAGCCAAACCCCGTTGGCAAATTAAAATTTTAAAGAAAATATTTTCGAGAATGACGTCATGATGCCGTATTGTATTACCAGTCCGTTGAGGATTTCGTCATTTTATGACTTTGTCATACTACATCATACTCTAGTGGGCTGACGATCTTTAGATCACATCCGACACTAAGTAATTCTGCATTGATAACTCCATCATTTTTATCATCTCTGCACCAGGTTACATGGTACATAAGTGATAAATAAAATAAATTTTTGATATTTTAAATCATTTGCGTCTAGCCGAAATAAGTAGCATAGACTGTACTTTAAACCGTTTCAAAAATGATTACGAGTCTACGTATATATTTATATATTTTTCAAAAGCACATAGTGCGTATTTAGCTTGATGTCAAAATTTCGAAGTCTAGCATAGCTAGGCGTTTTAGGAAAACTTATGTCTCCAGTAATAGTCGTTTGCTTAACAGTCTCTGTTCCTATTATCCTCAATACTCCATTTGCACACATCTATACCCAGTTCGTCAAACTACACTTATGAGTCCAAAATTGACACAATCACATGAGTTTACGAACTTGTCCTAGTCAGACCTTTGGTGTCCATTCGCTGAGGGGTTCATAAACATTTCATATAACTATAAATCAAGAATGTCACATAAGTATAAATTTTAAGAACTCGTACTTAACCTTGTATCCTCTATCTATGACCTATCCATTTGTTATACACACGAGAAATGAATCACCTTCTTAACATGCATATAGCAAATAGCGCGACGCAGACATTTCAATGATTATCAATAACAGAAACTAAGTGGTTTTTACACCAAGTACAATTCAGCTCCCATACGAAGAATCATACAACTAAGTTGCTGTCATGAGTCCTCAATTGAAATCCCCACCTAATCTTAACCCCCTTTTCCATACGAATTTATTCAATCCGTATTTATAATTCTTCCCTGAATCTGTACCATTCACACAACAATCTTGCTTTAAACTTTCCAATCATCAGATTGATTCTTTCTGACTGTCATAACCTTATCGGATCACGGAGTGATCTCATCGTATATATTACGATTCAATTCTATATCTTGATCGTTTTGTTTTACGATCTTCTATCTCTGCACTTTTAGTCTTTTAGACTCAATCTATTCATCACTGTTGTTCAACTTTACTATCAGAGTTAGGGAACTCTGCAACTTTACAACTTACCGAGATTCATCTTTGAATCTTACTGACCAACTAACTCTATGTGAGTTCGATCTTATCCTGATCACTGCGGTTATTGGTCTCAGGTATTCTTACCTAAGATTTATAATCAACAGCTTTGATACCAATTGTAGCGCCCCCGGACCGCCGCGGATCCGGTTCGATCATTCTATATAACTGTAACTGTTTGCGGAAGATATAAACATAGATTATTTATACAGTACACTTTACACACTATTCCCAAAATCGAATAACCTTAACTTATACACAATTCATAAACTATCTGACATATAACACATTATCAAACTATACCATTACAATCTAGCTGCACATTCTATCCCAAGCTGAACTTGGCATTATTCTTTTTCCTGTATCTGAAGCATTCGCCTTATCTGCAATATTTATCATGATATAGCAAGGGTGAGCATGAAAGTTGCCCAGCAAGTTTTAAAACAATTTAAAGATATATCATGACTGAAAGAGTCTGAATAATAAGCTGGCTATCCTTCACAATGTATTTGTGAATTAGCATGAACAAAATTTTGACTGAACAAGTATTGAACAGGAACAATAATATATCTGGACAAACTGGTAATGAAGGTGATCAGCCTTTCATACCTGACTTATACATGCAAGATGTACAGAGTATAATTCAACATGGCAATCAGAGATGATTAACCATAAGTATAACCGAATGAACAACTCTTAGTAGAGTTAAGTAAAAGGAAACTTGCCTGAACCATTGATTACCGTAACGCAATATAATAAGCTTCGTCTGGGACCTAATATTAATAATATAGATCTCCAATATTAGAATAATATCATCACAGTATAAAATAACCTAAACACATTACCACATAATCCTATCAGACTATTATACACATAAGACATAGCATCAAGTCAAACTATTGCAGTCCGAGTTGAAACCGGCACAATTCTATCATCCCGACGGTCTAGTCGGATGATTGACGAGTTTAAGTTTAATTAAACTTTACTTAAACACATATACATATATTTCATACACAAAAAGTATTTTTCCATAATTTTCCAACTTCTTTTAATATTTTTCAAAAATCGTTTTTAGTTAATTCCTTAAGAAATTAGCTACCTCGTGCCTAACTCCAAAAATTCTCATATCTTGGCACAATCTTATACATGTTAACGTGACACTCCAGTTTAAATTTTGTGGCCATCGGAGTTGTAGAACTCCGGTTATAGCGACTTTCGTCGAAAAATCACAAAAAATGAAATGGTCATAACTTGGTCATTTTAAGTCGGAATGAGCTCATTTTTGGACACGAGGTACTTAATACCATATATTTTCATGTCCCAAAAGGCCGAAATTTTTCTGGCAAATTAAGTGGCCGAAACAGCCCTTACAATTTCTTTCGCAGCTTGTTTTCGTCATTTTGCAGCTTTTGAGTCCTTTGCTAAAACTAGTCCATACGGAAATCTACGAGTCTAATTTGGGCCCACTTGGTATCGTTAGAACCGTGACTTCCCGAGCTACGTTTTAGGCTCAAGAAACAGTCCATTTGGTCCAGTATAGCACCATAAAAACAGGCCACTACCGACTGACCATTACATGCCTTGTAAACATTTTCAGTTTTGGAACCTTTTATAGAAACACTTGTATTACGAGATCCACAACTCCGATTGAGGCCCGATCGGACTCGTTGGATCCGTATCTTCATGAACTACAATTTTCATATATCAAAAACCAAATTCAAATCTGTCTAGGTGGCAGAAATCAGGCCCAAAGTGACTGGTCAGCAAGGTTTTCGTTAACAGTTTTCATCTTTTTCCCAGATTTACCTTCTTTCGCTAAAACAGTCATAACGTTTTCGTTTTAAAACATTTTTAGGCGATTCTTGAGCCCACGCAAAGCTAACTTCCGGGACTACAACTCTTCCCTACTGATGTTTTTCCAGATTCCGAACATATCAACCCAGAAATTCCGTTCAAGTGGACTGCACCGCACTTGTTGGACAATTTTGACACTACTACTTTGAAATGTCATAACTCTCTCCTCCGATGTCGGATTTAGTCCGTTTCAGAGTCTATGGAAAGCTTATTCAGTGTACTACAACATATAAAAAACCCAGAATTTTCTAAACAATCTAGCTAACCCCGGATTTTTATTTTTGGATCAGCAGTCCACTAGTTTTTCGAACTTCTCGTTTTGGCATCCAAAACTCGCCTCGACTCGTTCCAACACAACTTTCTTTACAAATAAGTCTTATTTAACATAATTAGACTCGTCTAAGGTCTCAGCTCCATATCTCTAATTACAATCATTAGAACTCATTTACATAATCAATTCCAAGCCAAAATAAACATAGTAAACTAACTAGTTTATTAACAAAACTAACTAAACTTCAAAAATTCAAACTTTAACTAACAACTAAATACAATATTTAAAATAATAACATTACCAAAAATTAAATATGAAACATACCTGAAAATACGAATTCGACAAACTGAATACGTACTCGACCAAGATTTAACTAAGGAGATCTTTATAAAAAGTCCTCCCACAACAAAGCATTTCTCAAAATTGGATGCCTTATTGTTGGTGAATGAAACAAAGGCCAAGCCCTTCTATTTATAGGTTTAGAAAAGGGTGAAGTTCTCAATTTAGTCGATATGGGACTTGGTTTATACTATTTTTTTCATATTTTTAACATGCTAAGTGTATTAATTCTTTACGAATTCGTTTCTTAACCAATTCGATCCGTTCAAGTTGCGTTGTTTTCATTTTATTGCGGGGAACAACAATCATCCATCAATTTAAAGTTTCAATCCGAATTCATCATCAATTTTAGTCTCAAAGTACACCAAAATACACATTACCATCAAAACCCAAATTCCTCTTCTTTAGCATAAATACATGAATTTGAATTCTTAAAAAATCGTTTTTAGATGACCATTATGAAATTATAAAATCTAATAACATATATAGCATCATAACCCACAAATTCATTAACTAAAACTCCAATTTTTAAAAGAAACTCAAGAACACATAACACACACGAATTTAGGAGGTCTGACATATGGCTGTCAGACCACATTTTTCTACTTTTTCAGATTTTTGAAAACATTAAATTCGTGCATCTAGATGTTATAGATCCTTGATCTAACAACCTAGATCACTTATAGACACCCTATTACACAACTTTAACCAATCAATTACAACATCTAACATCAAATCGTAGGATTTCAAAATTTTAGGGTTCTTACCTTTTTGAACTTGATTTTTGATTTCTGACTTCTTGATCTGTTCTAGGCTTGCTATGAACTGATCTTAGCTTCTCTCCTCACCCTCTCACAATTCCATTTCCCGAATTCTAGAGAGAGGATGGCTTGGGAGAAAATGAAATGGTAAGTAATTTTTTTTCTCTCTTTAATCTTATAAAATGTAACAATGAAATGATTTGGATGATGCTAGTGGGGCTGATATGTTGGAGATATGTCACATGGACTAGAATTATTGCCCAACTCAATTATTTTGCTAGATTCCTCCAACAATGCTCAAATAATATAAAAGGGTAAAATGGTAATTTCCCTTTATTTCTAGAATTTCCATTTAATTTAATGGCAATTTGGACAATTAGTCAAACCCTTAAGGTTTAGGGTTTGGTTTAGGGTTTAAGCCAATTTAATACTTGGGGTTTGAAACTCTTAGGGTTTACACAATTAATTTTCTAAAATTTTCAATTTAAATTTTAAAAATATGAAATTAATATTTCTAAATTATAATTAGAATTTTCTAATTATATTAAAATTTCTTAATCATACTTTAATTAGGATTAATAATTCCCAATTAAATATCGCTAATTTAGCAATTAAGCCAAAATCGCGGATTAGGGTTTTCAATCCACTAATTAGGGTTTTTAATACCGAAATTAGGATTTTATAAATTGGAAATTAGGGTTTTACTAATTAACCAAACTTTACTCTAATTAAAATTATAAGTATTTACACTTACGCCATTAAGCTCCCAATTTAGGGTTTCATGCACCGAATTAGGGTTTCGGATTCCCAGAACTGAAATTAGGGTTTTTGGAACCGATTTTAAGGTTTCTTGTCAAACACTAGGGTTTTCTAACCGAACGTTGACGTTCTTAATATACGATTAGGGTTTGACTTTGATAAAATTTATCTGATCAACCCTTGACCCTTAACCACATTCTGTACACATAATCACTGACTATACTCACGTATAGACTTAATCCTGAATAATTCTCCAAAAGAAATTTTAAATTCTCAACATTTCATCCTAAAAATATCAAACACATACACTTATTTTCTGTTTAGGTTCTAATTTTGAATCTTAAATCAATTAATAAAATTTTTAAAATTATTCCAAATTTCGGGTTGTCACATTCACCCCTTCTTCTAAAAATTTCGTCCCAAAAATTTACCTTACACCTTACACCATATATCATGCACCGTACACCATTCACACATCATTACATACTACCCAATACACCACTCACAAGAGTAATATTTTAAAATTGTGCTGAGGAATTACATAAATTATTTGTCTGTCATTTTCGTAAAGGTTATAGGAAATTCATCCACAAACCGTCATAACTTACGGACATAGTGGGTATTTAATCCAATATGTCCTGTACTGGCTATGTACTTCTGGTCGGAACAATTTGTTCCTCATATCTGCCTTGGGCGCATAAACTTTCTTTCCTTAGTCTTATTATAGGATTCCGTACCAAAATAATTTGGTTCGGGAAATTTCTTTCAATGAACACTTGAGTTTTCATTAACATTAGTCTAGCTGAATCGAATAGCATAGACTTATATCAATAATTCAATTCGATCGAATTATATAAGTATAGCCAAACCCCGTTGGCAAATTAAAATTTTAAAGAAAATATTTTCGAGAATGACGTCATGATGCCGTATTGTATTACCAGTCCGTTGAGGATTTCGTCATTTTATGACTTTGTCATACTACATCATACTCTAGTGGGCTGACGATCTTTAGATCACATCCGACACTAAGTAATTCTGCATTGATAACTCCATCATTTTTATCATCTCTGCACCAGGTTACATGGTACATAAGTGATAAATAAAATAAATTTTTGATATTTTAAATCATTTGCGTCTAGCCGAAATAAGTAGCATAGACTGTACTTTAAACCGTTTCAAAAATGATTACGAGTCTACGTATATATTTATATATTTTTCAAAAGCACATAGTGCGTATTTAGCTTGATGTCAAAATTTCGAAGTCTAGCATAGCTAGGTGTTTTAGGAAAACTTATGTCTCCAGTAATAGTCGTTTGCTTAACAGTCTCTGTTCCTATTATCCTCAATACTCCATTTGCACACATCTATACCCAGTTCGTCAAACTACACTTATGAGTCCAAAATTGACACAATCACATGAGTTTACGAACTTGTCCTAGTCAGACCTTTGGCGTCCATTCGCTGAGGGGTTCATAAACATTTCATATAACTATAAATCAAGAATGTCACATAAGTATAAATTTTAAGAACTCGTACTTAACCTTGTATCCTCTATCTATGACCTATCCATTTGTTATACACACGAGAAATGAATCACCTTCTTAACATGCATATAGCAAATAGCGCGACGCAGACATTTCAATGATTATCAATAACAGAAACTAAGTGGTTTTTACACCAAGTACAATTCAGCTCCCATACGAAGAATCATACAACTAAGTTGCTGTCATGAGTCCTCAATTGAAATCCCCACCTAATCTTAACCCCCTTTTCCATACGAATTTATTCAATCCGTATTTATAATTCTTCCCTGAATCTGTACCATTCACACAACAATCTTGCTTTAAACTTTCCAATCATCAGATTGATTCTTTCTGACTGTCATAACCTTATCGGATCACGGAGTGATCTCATCGTATATATTACGATTCAATTCTATATCTTGATCGTTTTGTTTTACGATCTTCTATCTCTGCACTTTTAGTCTTTTAGACTCAATCTATTCATCACTGTTGTTCAACTTTACTATCAGAGTTAGGGAACTCTGCAACTTTACAACTTACCGAGATTCATCTTTGAATCTTACTGACCAACTAACTCTATGTGAGTTCGATCTTATCCTGATCACTGCGGTTATTGGTCTCAGGTATTCTTACCTAAGATTTATAATCAACAGCTTTGATACCAATTGTAGCGCCCCCGGACCGCCGCAGATCCGGTTCGATCATTCTATATAACTGTAACTGTTTGCGGAAGATATAAACATAGATTATTTATACAGTACACTTTACACACTATTCCCAAAATCGAATAACCTTAACTTATACACAATTCATAAACTATCTGACATATAACACATTATCAAACTATACCATTACAATCTAGCTGCACATTCTATCCCAAGCTGAACTTGGCATTATTCTTTTTCCTGTATCTGAAGCATTCGCCTTATCTGCAATATTTATCATGATATAGAAGGGTGAGCATGAAAGTTGCCCAGCAAGTTTTAAAATAATTTAAAGATATATCATGACTGAAAGAGTCTGAATAATAAGCTGGCTATCCTTCACAATGTATTTGTGAATTAGCATGAACAAAATTTTGACTGAACAAGTATTGAACAGGAACAATAATATATCTGTACAAACTGGTAATGAAGGTGATCAGCCTTTCATACCTGACTTATACATGCAAGATGTACAGAGTATAATTCAACATGGCAATCAGAGATGATTAACCATAAGTATAACCGAATGAACAACTCTTAGTAGAGTTAAGTAAAAGGAAACTTGCATGAACCATTGATTACCGTAACGCAATATAATAAGCTTCGTCTGGGACTTAATATTAATAATATAGATCTCCAATATTAGAATAATATCATCACAGTATAAAATAACCTAAACACATTACCACATAATCCTATCAGACTATTATACACATAAGACATAGCATCAAGTCAAACTATTGCAGTCCGAGTTGAAACCGGCACAATTCTATCATCCCGACGGTCTAGTCGGATGATTGACGAGTTTAAGTTTAATTAAACTTTACTTAAACACATATACATATATTTCATACACAAAAAGTATTTTTCATAATTTTCCAACTTCTTTTAATATTTTTCAAAAATCGTTTTTAGTTAATTCCTTAAGAAATTAGCTACCTCGTGCCTAACTCCAAAAATTCTCATATCTTGGCACAATCTTATACATGTTAACGTGACACTCCAGTTTAAATTTTGTGGCCATCGGAGTTGTAGAACTCCGGTTATAGCGACTTTCGTCGAAAAATCACAAAAATTGAAATGGTCATAACTTGGTCATTTTATGTCGGAATGAGCTCATTTTTGGACACGAGGTACTTAATACCATATATTTTCATGTCCCAAAAGGCCGAAATTTTTCTGGCAAATTAAGTGGCCGAAACAGCCCTTACAATTTCTTTCGCAGCTTGTTTTCGTCATTTTGCAGCTTTTGAGTCCTTTGCTAAAACTAGTCCATACGGAAATCTACGAGTCTAATTTGGGCCCACTTGGTATCGTTAGAACCGTGACTTCCCGAGCTACGTTTTAGGCTCAAGAAACAGTCCATTTGGTCCAGTATAGCACCCTAAAAAGAGGCCACTACCGACTGACCATTACATGCCTTGTAAACATTTTCAGTTTTGGAACCTTTTATAGAAACACTTGTATCACGAGATCCACAACTCCGATTGAGGCCCGATCGGACTCGTTGGATCCGTATCTTCATGAACTACAATTTTCATATATCAAAAACCAAATTCAAATCTGTCTAGGTGGCAGAAATCAGGCCCAAAGTGACTGGTCAGCAAGGTTTTCGTTAACAGTTTTCATCTTTTTCCCAGATTTACCTTCTTTCGCTAAAACAGTCATAACGTTTTCGTTTTAAAACATTTTTAGGCGATTCTTGAGCCCACGCAAAGCTAACTTCCGGGACTACAACTCTTCCCTACTGATGTTTTTCCAGATTCCGAACATATCAACCCAGAAATTCCGTTCAAGTGGACTGCACCGCACTTGTTGGACAATTTTGACACTACTACTTTGAAATGTCATAACTCTCTCCTCCGATGTCGGATTTAGTCCGTTTCAGAGTCTATGGAAAGCTTATTCAGTGTACTACAACATATAAAAAACCCAGAATTTTCTAAACAATCTAGCTAACCCCGATTTTTATTTTTGGATCAGCAGTCCACTAGTTTTTCGAACTTCTCGTTTTGGCATCCAAAACTCGCCTCGACTCGTTCCAACACAACTTTCTTTACAAATAAGTCTTATTTAACATAATTAGACTCGTCTAAGGTCTCAGCTCCATATCTCTAATTACAATCATTAGAACTCATTTACATAATCAGTTCCAAGCCAAAATAAACATAGTAAACTAACTAGTTTATTAACAAAACTAACTAAACTTCAAAAATTCAAACTTTAACTAACAACTAAATACAATATTTAAAATAATAACATTACCAAAAATTAAATATGAAACATACCTGAAAATACGAATTCGACAAACTGAATACGTACTCGACCAAGATTTAACTAAGGAGATCTTTATAAAAAGTCCTCCCACAACAAAGCATTTCTCAAAATTGGATGCCTTATTGTTGGTGAATGAAACAAAGGCCAAGCCCTTCTATTTATAGGTTTAGAAAAGGGTGAAGTTCTCAATTTAGTCGATATGGGACTTGGTTTATACTATTTTTTTCATATTTTTAACATGCTAAGTGTATTAATTCTTTACGAATTCGTTTCTTAACCAATTCGATCCGTTCAAGTTGCGTTGTTTTCATTTTATTGCGGGGAACAACAATCATCCATCAATTTAAAGTTTCAATCCCGAATTCATCATCAATTTTAGTCTCAAAGTACACCAAAATACACATTACCATCAAAACCCAAATTCCTCTTCTTTAGCATAAATACATGAATTTGAATTCTTAAAAAATCGTTTTTAGATGACCATTATGAAATTATAAAATCTAATAACATATATAGCATCATAACCCACAAATTCATTAACCAAAACTCCAATTTTTAAAAGAAACTCAAGAACACATAACACACACGAATTTAGGAGGTCTGACATATGGCTGTCAGACCACATTTTTCTACTTTTTCAGATTTTTGAAAACATTAAATTCGTGCATCTAGATGTTATAGATCCTTGATCTAACAACCTAGATCACTTATAGACACCCTATTACACAACTTTAACCAATCAATTACAACATCTAACATCAAATCGTAGGATTTCAAAATTTTAGGGTTCTTACCTTTTTGAACTTGATTTTTGATTTCTGACTTCTTGATCTGTTCTAGGCTTGCTATGAACTGATCTTAGCTTCTCTCCTCACCCTCTCACACTTCCATTTCCCGAATTCTAGAGAGAGGATGGCTTGGGAGAAAATGAAATGGTAAGTAATTTTTTTTTCTCTCTTTAATCTTATAAAATGTAACAATGAAATGATTTGGATGATGCTAGTGGGGCTGATATGTTGGAGATATGTCACATGGACTAGAATTATTGCCCAACTCAATTATTTTGCTAGATTCCTCCAACAATGCTCAAATAATATAAAAGGGTAAAATGGTAATTTCCCTTTATTTCTAGAATTTCCATTTAATTTAATGGCAATTTGGACAATTAGTCAAACCCTTTAGGTTTTGGGTTTGGTTTAGGGTTTAAGCCAATTTAATACTTGGGGTTTGAAACTCTTAGGGTTTACACAATTAATTTTCTAAAATTTTCAATTTAAATTTTAAAAATATGAAATTAATATTTCTAAATTATAATTAGAATTTTCTAATTATATTAAAATTTCTTAATCATACTTTAATTAGGATTAATAATTCCCAATTAAATATCGCTAATTTAGCAATTAAGCCAAAATCGCGGATTAGGGTTTTCAATCCACTAATTAGGGTTTTTAATACCGAAATTAGGATTTTATAAATTCGAAATTAGGGTTTTGCTAATTAACCAAACTTTACTCTAATTAAAATTATAAGTATTTACACTTACGCCATTAAGCTCCCAATTTAGGGTTTCATGCACCGAATTAGGGTTTCGGATTCCCAGAACTGAAATTAGGGTTTTTGGAACCGATTTTAAGGTTTCTTGTCAAACACTAGGGTTTTCTAACCGAACGTTGACGTTCTTAATATACGATTAGGGTTTGCCTTTGATAAAATTTATCTGATCAACCCTTGACCCTTAACCACATTCTGTACACATAATCACTGACTATACTCACGTATAGACTTAATCCTGAATAATTCTCCAAAAGAAATTTTAAATTCTCAACATTTCATCCTAAAAATATCAAACACATACACTTATTTTCTGTTTAGGTTCTAATTTTGAATCTTAAATCAATTAATAAAATTTTTAAAATTATTCCAAATTTCGGGTTGTCACATTCACCCCTTCTTCTAAAAATTTCGTCCCAAAAATTTACCTTACACCTTACACCATATATCATGCACCGTACACCATTCACACATCATTACATACTACCCAATACACCACTCACAAGAGTAATATTTTAAAATTGTGCTGAGGAATTACATAAATTATTTGTCTGTCATTTTCGTAAAGGTTATAGGAAATTCATCCACAAACCGTCATAACTTACGGACATAGTGGGTATTTAATCCAATATGTCCTGTACTGGCTATGTACTTCTGGTCGGAACAATTTGTTCCTCATATCTGCCTTGGGCGCATAAACTTTCTTTCCTTAGTCTTATTATAGGATTCCGTACCAAAATAATTTGGTTCGGGAAATTTCTTTCAATGAACACTTGAGTTTTCATTAACATTAGTCTAGCTGAATCGAATAGCATAGACTTATATCAATAATTCAATTCGATCGAATTATATAAGTATAGCCAAACCCCGTTGGCAAATTAAAATTTTAAAGAAAATATTTTCGAGAATGACGTCATGATGCCGTATTGTATTACCAGTCCGTTGAGGATTTCGTCATTTTATGACTTTGTCATACTACATCATACTCTAGTGGGCTGACGATCTTTAGATCACATCCGACACTAAGTAATTCTGCATTGATAACTCCATCATTTTTATCATCTCTGCACCAGGTTACATGGTACATAAGTGATAAATAAAATAAATTTTTGATATTTTAAATCATTTGCGTCTAGCCGAAATAAGTAGCATAGACTGTACTTTAAACCGTTTCAAAAATGATTACGAGTCTACGTATATATTTATATATTTTTCAAAAGCACATAGTGCGTATTTAGCTTGATGTCAAAATTTCGAAGTCTAGCATAGCTAGGCGTTTTAGGAAAACTTATGTCTCCAGTAATAGTCGTTTGCTTAACAGTCTCTGTTCCTATTATCCTCAATACTCCATTTGCACACATCTATACCCAGTTCGTCAAACTACACTTATGAGTCCAAAATTGACACAATCACATGAGTTTACGAACTTGTCCTAGTCAGACCTTTGGTGTCCATTCGCTGAGGGGTTCATAAACATTTCATATAACTATAAATCAAGAATGTCACATAAGTATAAATTTTAAGAACTCGTACTTAACCTTGTATCCTCCATCTATGACCTATCCATTTGTTATACACACGAGAAATGAATCACCTTCTTAACATGCATATAGCAAATAGCGCGACGCAGACATTTCAATGATTATCAATAACAGAAACTAAGTGGTTTTTACACCAAGTACAATTCAGCTCCCATACGAAGAATCATACAACTAAGTTGCTGTCATGAGTCCTCAATTGAAATCCCCACCTAATCTTAACCCCCTTTTCCATACGAATTTATTCAATCCGTATTTATAATTCTTCCCTGAATCTGTACCATTCACACAACAATCTTGCTTTAAACTTTCCAATCATCAGATTGATTCTTTCTGACTGTCATAACCTTATCGGATCACGGAGTGATCTCATCGTATATATTACGATTCAATTATATATCTTGATCGTTTTGTTTTACGATCTTCTATCTCTGCACTTTTAGTCTTTTAGACTCAATCTATTCATCACTGTTGTTCAACTTTACTATCAGAGTTAGGGAACTCTGCAACTTTACAACTTACCGAGATTCATCTTTGAATCTTACTGACCAACTAACTCTATGTGAGTTCGATCTTATCCTGATCACTGCGGTTATTGGTCTCAGGTATTCTTACCTAAGATTTATAATCAACAGCTTTGATACCAATTGTAGCGCCCCCGGACCGCCGCGGATCCGGTTCGATCATTCTATATAACTGTAACTGTTTGCGGAAGATATAAACATAGATTATTTATACAGTACACTTTACACACTATTCCCAAAATCGAATAACCTTAACTTATACACAATTTATAAACTATCTGACATATAACACATTATCAAACTATACCATTACAATCTAGCTGCACATTCTATCCCAAGCTGAACTTGGCATTATTCTTTTTCCTGTATCTGAAGCATTCGCCTTATCTGCAATATTTATCATGATATAGCAAGGGTGAGCATGAAAGTTGCCCAGCAAGTTTTAAAATAATTTAAAGATATATCATGACTGAAAGAGTCTGAATAATAAGCTGGCTATCCTTCACAATGTATTTGTGAATTAGCATGAACAAAATTTTGACTGAACAAGTATTGAACAGGAACAATAATATATCTGTACAAACTGGTAATGAAGGTGATCAGCCTTTCATACCTGACTTATACATGCAAGATGTACAGAGTACAATTCAACATGGCAATCAGAGATGATTAACCATAAGTATAACCAAATGAACAACTCTTAGTAGAGTTAAGTAAAAGGAAACTTGACTGAACCATTGATTACCGTAACACAATATAATAAGTTTCGTCTGGAACATAATATTAATAATATAGATCTTCAATATTAGAATAATATCATCACAGTATAAAATAACCTCAACACATTACCACATAATCCTATCAGACTATTATACACATAAGACATAGCATCAAGTCAAACTATTGCAGTCCGAGTTGAAACCGGCACAATTCTATCATCCCGACGGTCTAGTCGGATGATTGACGAGTTTAAGTTTAATTAAACTTTAATTAAACACATATACATATATTTCATACACAAAAAGTATTTTTCCATAATTTTCCAACTTCTTTTAATATTTTTCAAAAATCGTTTTTAGTTAATTCCTTAAGAAATTAGCTACCTCGTGCCTAACTCCAAAAATTTCCATATCTTGGCACAATCTTATACATGTTAACGTGACACTCCAGTTTAAATTTCGTGGCCATCGGAGTTGTAGAACTCCGGTTATAGCGACTTTCGTCGAAAAATCACAAAAATTGAAATGGTCATAACTTGGTCATTTTAAGTCGGAATGAGCTCATTTTTGGACACGAGGTACTTAATACCATATATTTTCATGTCCCAAAAGGCCGAAATTTTTCTGGCAAATTAAGTGGCCGAAACAGCCCTTACAATTTCTTTCGCAGCTTGTTTTCGTCATTTTGCAGCTTTGGAGTCCTTCGTTAAAACTAGTCCATACGGAAATATACGAGTCTAATTTGGGCCCACTTGGTATCGTTAGAACCGTGACTTCCCGAGCTACGTTTTAGGCTCAAGAAACAGTCCATTTGGCCCAGTATAGCACCCTAAAAACAGGCCACTACCGACTAACCATTACATGCCTTGTAAACATTTTCAGTTTTGGAACCTTTTATAGAAACACTTGTATTACGAGATCCACAACTCCGATTGAGGCCCGATCGGACTCATTGGATCCGTATCTTCATGAACTATAATTTTCATATATTAAACACCAAATTCAAATCTTTATAGGTGGCAGAAATCAGGCCCAAAGTGACTGGTCAGCAAGGTTTTCGTTAACAGTTTTCATCTTTTTCCCAGATTTACCTTCTTTCGCTAAAACAGTCATAACATTTTCGTTTTAAAACATTTTTAGGCGATTCTTGAGCCCACGCAAAGCTAACTTCCGGTACTACAACTCTTCCCTACTGATGTTTTTCCAGATTCCGAACATATCAACCCAGAAATTCCGTTCAAGTGGACTGCACCGCACTTGTTGGACAGTTTTGACACTACTACTTTGAAATGTCATAACTCTCTCCTCCGATGTCGGATTTAGTCCGTTTCGGAGTCTATGGAAAGCTTATTCAGTGTACTACAACATATAAAAAACCCAGAATTTTCTAAATAATCTAGCTAACCCCGAATTTTTATTTTTGGATCAGCAGTCCACTAGTTTTTCGAACTTCTCGTTTTGGCATCCAAAACTCGCATCGACTCGTTCCAACACAACTTTCTTTACAAATAAGTCTTATTTAACATAATTAGACTCGTCTAAGGTCTCAGCTCCATATCTCTAATTACAATCATTAGAACTTATTTACATAATCAGTTCCAAGCCAAAATAAACATAGTAAACTAGTTTATTAACAAAACTAACTAAACTTCAAAAATTTAAACTTTAACTAACAACTAAATACAATATTTAAAATAATAACATTACCAAAAATTAAATATGAAACATACCTGAAAATACGAATTCGACAAACTGAATACGTACTCGACCAAGATTTAACTAAGGAGATCTTTATAAAAAGTCCTCCCACAACAAAGCATTTCTCAAAATTGGATGCCTTATTGTTGGTGAATGAAACAAAGGCCAAGCCCTTCTATTTATAGGTTTAGAAAAGGGTGAAGTTCTCAATTTAGTCGATATGGGACTTGGTTTATACTATTTTTTTCATATTTTTAACATGCTAAGTGTATTAATTCTTTACGAATTCGTTTCTTAACCAATTCGATCCGTTCAAGTTGCGTTGTTTTAATTTTATTGCGGGGAACAACAATCATCCATCAATTTAAAGTTTCAATCCCGAATTCATCATCAATTTTAGTCTCAAAGTACACCAAAATACACATTACCATCAAAACCTAAATTCCTCTTCTTTAGCATAAATACATGAATTTGAATTCTTAAAAAATCGTTTTTAGATGACCATTATGAAATTATAAAATCTAATAACATATATAGCATCATAACCCACAAATTCATTAACCAAAACTCCAATTTTTAAAAGAAACTCAAGAACACATAACACACACGAATTTAGGGTTCTTACCTTTTTGAACTTGATTTTTGATTTCTGACTTCTTGATCTGTTCTAGGCTTGCTATGAACTGATCTTAGCTTCTCTCCTCACCCTCTCACACTTCCATTTCCCGAATTCTAGAGAGAGGATGGCTTGGGAGAAAATGAAATAGTAAGTAATTTTTTTTTTCTCTTTAATCCTATAAAATGTAACAATGAAATGATTTGGATGATGCTAGTGGGGCTGATATGTTGGAGATATGTCACATGTACTTGAATTATTGCCCAACTCAATTATTTTGCTAGATTCCTCCAACAATGCTCAAATAATATAAAAGGCTAAAATGGTAATTTCCCTTTATTTCTAGAATTTCCATTTAATTTAATGGCAATTTGGACAATTAGTCAAACCTTTAAGGTTTAGGGTTTGGTTTAGGGTTTAAGCCAATTTAATACTTAGGGTTTGAAACCCTTAGGGTTTACACAATTAATTTTCTAAAATTTTCAATTTAAATTTTAAAAATATGAAATTAATATTTCTAAATTATAATTAGAATTTTCTAATTATATTAAAATTTCTTAATCATACTTTAATTAGGATTAATAATTCCCAATTAAATATCGCTAATTTAGCAATTAAGCCAATATCGCGGATTAGGGTTTTCAATCCACTAATTAGGGTTTTTAATACCGAAATTAGGATTTTATAAATTCGAAATTAGGGTTTTGCTAATTAACCAAACTTTACTCTAATTAAAATTATAAGTATTTACACTTACGCCATTAAGCTCCCAATTTAGGGTTTCATGCACCGAATTAGGGTTTCGGATTCCCAGAACTGAAATTAGGATTTTTGGAACCGATTTTAAGGTTTCTTGTCAAACACTAGGGTTTTCTAACCGAACGTTGACGTTCTTAATATACGATTAGGGTTTGACTTTGATAAAATTTATCTGGTCAACCCTTGACCCTTAACCACATTCTGTACACATAATCACTGACTATACTCACGTATAGACTTAATCCTGAATAATTCTCCAAAAGAAATTTTAAATTCTCAAAATTTCATCCTAAAAATATCAAACACATACACTTATTTTCTGTCTAGGTTCTAATTTTGAATCTTAAATCAATTAATAAAATTTTTAAAATTATTCCAAATTTTCGGGTTGTCACAATGCCAATACTCGCATGGTAACTATTATTATACGCAAATTCGACTAAGGGTAGGCGGTCGTCCCAATTTCCCTTGGAGTCCATCACGCAAGTCCTAAGCATGTCCTCTAGTGTTTGTATAGTTAGCTCACATTGTCCGTCTGTTTGAGGGTGATAAGCGGTACTCAACCTCAAATGTGTTCCCATCCTCACTTGCAAGCTTTTCCAAAAATTTGACACGAAGCGCGGGTCTCGATCAGAGATAATTGACACCGGAAATCCATGTCATGAAACAATCTCCTTCACGTACAGACTCGCTAACTGATTCAAACTGTAGCAGATCTTGATCGATAGAAAATGTGTGATCTTTGTAAGTTGATCCACGATAACCCAAATGGCATCCAAACCTTTCTACGTGACTGGAAGTCCTACCACGAAATCCTTCGTAATATGCTCCCATTTCCACTCCAATATTTCCAACGGTTGTAGCAACCCACTCGACCGTTGATGCTTTGCTTTTATGCGTTGACAAGTCAAACATCTACTAACGTACTCTGCGATTTCCCATATCAAGTTGGGCCACTAAAAATATTGCCTCAAGTCTCGGTACATCTTTGTGCCTCCCGGATGAACGAAATATGTCGTATTGTGTGCTTCGTACAAAATCTCTTCTCTTAACTCAATTACCGCCGATACCCCCACACTCTCCCTTCGAATCTTAAGATACCGTCTTTATCTATTTAAAATTTTTCTTCCTCATTTTTTTCGTGATCCTCTTCCTAATTTTCTCACATTCTCCATCTCTTTCCTGTGCTTCCTTTACTCTATCCAACAATGTCGGACAAGCTTCCATTACAAATAACTTCTCTTTAGACCTCTCGGGTCCCTTTACCTCTATTTCCAATTTCTCCATATCCTCTTATTAACTCCTCCTGAGTTGTCAGTTGAAACAATTTCTCCCTTCCTTTCCTACTTAGAGCGTCGACAACTACGTTTGCCTTTCCCAAGTGATAAAGAATATCACAGTCATAATCTTTGATCAATTCTTACCACCTTCTCTGACGCATATTCAACTCCTTCTGCGTGAAGATATATTTTAGACTTTTGTGGTCCGTGTATATCTCACATTTCCCTCCGTACAAATAATGTCTCCATATCTTTAACTCAAAAACTACTGCATCTAACTCTAAGTCGTGAGTAGGATATCATTTTTCGTAATCCTTTAATTGTCGTGATGCATACGCAATGACTTTACCATGCTGCATCAGCACACAGCCCAGTCCTCTATGTGACGCATCACTATACACCACAAATCCTCATGTATCATCTAGTAGTGATAATACAGCCACCTCGCTTAATCTCTTCTTCAACTCTTGAAAACTCTCTTCGCACTTGTCGGTCCATACAAATTTTACCGTCTTCCTCGTCAGATTAGTCAACGGGGTCGCTATCTTAGAAAAATCCTGGATAAATCTTCGATAATACCCAGCTAACCCTAAGAAACTTCTTACCTCCGTCGGTGTTCTCGGTTGTTCCAATTACTTACCGCTTCGACCTTTGCGGGGTCTATTGAGATTTCATTCTCATCCACCACGTGGCCTAAGAATTGAACCTTCTTCATCCAAAATTCTCACTTTGAAAATTTTGCATACATCTTCTCCTTTCGTAGTGCCTCCAAAACAATCTTCAGATGTTCGGTGTGTTCTTCCTCTGTCTTTGAGTAGATCAAAATGTTGTCAATGAAAACTACAATGAATTTATCCAATTATGGCTTAAAAACTCGATTCATCAAGTCCATGAATGTTGCCGGAGCATTAGTTAAACCAAATGACATTACCAAAAACTCGTAATGTCCATAACGTGTTCGAAACGTAGTCTTTGGTATGTCCTCATCCCGCACTTTCAGTTGGTGATATACCGTCCGTAAGTCGATCTTCGAGAAACATTTCTCTCCCTTCAGTTGATCAAATAAGTCATCTATCCTCGGTAGTGGATATTTGTTCTTGATCGTTACTCTGTTCAATTCTCGATAATCGATACAGAGCCTCATCGATCCATCCTTTTTCTTCACGAATAACACTGGTGCTCCCCAAGGAGACACACTTGGTCGAATGTAACCCTTATCCAATAACTCTTGAAGTTGTATCATTAATTCTTTCATTTCTAATGGAGCCATATGATATGGAGCTTTCGAAATCGATGCTGTTCCCGGTGCTAAGTCTATTACGAATTCGATTTCTCTGTATGGCGGAAGACCAGGCAGATCGTCCGGAAACACATCTTGAAACTCATTCACTACGTGTATATCTTTAATCTCTACTCCTTTCTTTCGAGTATCCATGATGTAAGCTAAATAGCATGCACATCCTTTTCTTAAAAATTTCTTAGCCTGCATCATCATAACGCAACACGATTGCTTAAGCAATGAGCTACCATGAAACACTACCTTAGACTTACTCGGAGTCTGAAGGTTCACACACTTGTTCTAACAGTCAATTACCGCCGCATGGTTATATAACCAATCCATCCCCAGTATTATGTCAAATTCTCTTAATCTAATAGGAATAAAGTCTACGCTCAGTTCATGTTCTCTAATGTTTGCGCTCTAATTTCGATAAACGCATTCTACATGGATTATTTCCTTATTCACAACTTCTATATTCAAAGGATCTTCTAAACGTTCTCAGGGTGTACTAAGTTTACTAGCAAAATCTTTAGATACAAACGAACAGGTAGCACCCGAATCAAATAATACATAAACATTTATATTATTGATTGGGATTATATCTGACACCACGTCCTTTGCAGCTACTGCATCCTGGACGGTCATGTTAAAGGTTCGGACGGTCGATCAGTTGGGTTGCGCAGGTCCACAAATCATTAACTTGCTCCCTCCTCCCTGGCCTCCGCCAACTCCACCGCTTCCTTTCTTTGGGCAATTCTTTATCTGGTGCTCTGTTGATCCACAAGCAAAACATCCTCTGATCTTATTTAGATTTGGGTAATTTGGCGATATGTGCCCCTCTTGGCTGCAATTATAGCAAGTTCTCTTTCCTTTCCAGCACTCCCACTGATGACTTCTTCCACACTTGTTGCAAGTTTCAGCCATTTTCTTGAAGTTTCCCTGATGACTTCCACCTTGATTATTGTTTATGTTGCTGTTGTTATTTTCCCACTTCCTCTTTCCAGAACTACTCCCTCCACTGCTGCTTCCTCCATGATGCTCATTACCAGTGTTCTTATTTTTCTTCTCCTTATGATATAGACTTAAGGCCTCATTGCCACCTTCCGTAATGACTGCCTTCTCTAATAAGGTCACAAAGGAATCAATCTGAAAGACTGATACCCTATTATAAACCACGACTTGAACCCTTACTTGAAGCATCTCGCCTTCCTTTTCTCATCCCCCAACTTGGTGCTCCGCAAATCGCGCTAGTTCATTAAACTTAGCTGCGTATTGCGCCACCGTCATATCTCCTTGCTTTAACTCTAGGAACTTCACTTCCATCTTACTCTTAATACTCTTCAGGAAATAGTTCTCAAAGAACAATGTCGTAAATCTCTACCATGTTATCGTTCCTTCCCTCCCTCTTTGCTGATTAGTCTCCCACCAATAGTTTGCTTCGCCCCTCATCATGTATGTGGCAAATCCTGTCTTCTGGTCTTCAACCACGTGAGCTATAGTGAAGGCCTTCTCGATCCCCTTGATCCAGGTTTGCGCAACTATCGAGTCAGAAGTTCCTGCAAACTCTGGGGGTCCTACACTCTTAAAATCTTTGAAGGTTGTTATTGGGATAGCTTGGGGAATGGGTGGTTTAGGTTCATTTCTTCCTCCTCAGAGCTTCTCCTAATAAATCTACAAGTCTCTGTATCGGATCTACTGGTCCTCTCTCATCATTAACTGACTCTTCTGGGACAGTTATTCTACGTCTGGGCGGCATTTTCTGCATCACAAAATTTTTATTTTATTATCTAATTATAATACTTAGACATTTCTCATTTGAAAAGAACTGGAGGTTTAAAACACGTTTCTGAAATAAAACCATTTATATTCATATGTCAAATGGTTATAATACATGTTCTTTTCTAGTATACTGCTATAAATGATAACTCATATCCCTCAGTATCATAAAAGACGGGGACAACACCAGCTTACTACCCCTCTAACACTTTTCAAAAGTTGGGGTTTACTATCATTTCACATCTTACACAAGAGACTGAGATTATAACAACATATTAAACAACACATAAATAAAATACTACAACTGCTAGACTTCATCCTCTAGACTTAATCTAACATCCCACGCTCCACGGCACTCTGATATTCCTTCTGGGTAATGTGCACCACCATGTCCCGACTTATGGTATGTCGGGTCTATCCTTGCTCAGTTGGGTAGTGATTTACCCCATCGATCAATCTTTCCATGGCCGTACGTAGAGCATAGCCCATCTTGTTCATCTTTCTTCTTTTGCACCGTACCTCATCTTCTAGATCATCCACCCTATCATTGGCTTCCTCCTACTTCTCCTCGAAGTGAATCTTATCCATCGCCTCCATCTCTAACTGAGTTTGGAGAGCCTCTTTCTCTGTCCTCTCACTTAAAACCATATGCTCCATTTCTTTTAGCTTCCCTATTAATTCAACGTTCCTCGCCACCGATCGGTGAAACAAGGTCCCCATCTGGATCCTTGCCTCCTTACGGTGAGCAATTTCCACCTCCATCTCCTGTATCACTACTTTCCTCTCAAGAGTCTTAGTCTCTAGCTCCTCGACTCTACATCTTAATTCCAAAATTTGCTCTTCATACTCTCCCAACATTCGATCCTCAAAGGTAGCCTCGTCGAAGTCCTCCATGGGCTCGGGTTCCTCCTCCACAGGCTCCTCCTCAAGGTCAGACTCCTCAGGCAATGGCTCCATCTCTTCCTCCTCGTCATCGTCATCAATAGGGGCCACTACTGTTAGGTAAGTCACACACTAGCGAAGTATATTACTCGTCTCTTCCCTCCTAGTTCTAGACTCAGATCTCCGCCAGCGACCATATCCCTAAGCTCTGATACCAACAGTGACGCCCCCAAAATAGGTCCATACAACCCATTTTGAGTCACCAAATACATGGTACAGAAAATGTGACGCCCCCAAAATAGGTATACAACACCCATTCTGAGTCGCCAAAATACATGGTACAGAAACAACTACATCTTTATTATTACCACACAAGAACTGTGAGTTTAAATACAAATATTGGCATTTAGACAATATCCACACTCAAATAAGTCCTCATTACAATTATTGATACATTATTTCACAAAAATGGTGAGGACTACTAAAGTAACTTCTAGAACCATCATTCCATACCCCGACTAGTACTCGCTACATTCTCGCCTCCTGAGAAAAATGGAACAAAAAGAAAAAGGGTGAGCTCAACTAGCCCAGTAAAGAACATTATGACTAAGATAATATAGAACAAATTATCGTTAGTCTTCAACAGGGAAAAATTTAATAGAATACAATAGACAACAAGTTTTAAATCAATAACTGCAGCGGAAACAGCAAACCATTAGAAGAGTCAAGTAGAGAATGAATTCTACTATCTTCTAAGATTTAAAAGTCCATCTCAATATTTTATCCCTGTAACATTAATTAATAATCATCTTTATCCAAATATTCATCTTTGCACTACAGGCCAAAGATATTCATTTGTATCACCAGTCGGTCATGTTCATCTCAACACCTGTTCATCTTTGCACTACGGGCCAAAGATATTCATCAGTTAATCATTCATCTTTGCACTACGGGCCAAAGATATTCAGTAATATCATCATTTAGGACTGAGGATGATGAAAAATATCTTAAAGAAAACGAATCCAGTGAAACAAAATAACAATATTAAGGATTCGTATTTCGATTTATCCATGTCCAAAAATACCTTATAATTATTCATAGTGAAGTAGAATTCAAGAATGATCAAAATATGGATACAATCAAACCTAGTACCCAAAATAGATATTTTGGACGAAAAGAAGAAAATTTTATTTTTCGGTGAATAGTAACTCGTGAATAGTAATTCGTGAATAGTAACTCGTGAATAGTAATCCCGACGTGAAAAGTTCCAAATTTGATAAAAATTTCCAACCAATATTTCGGCATAATGATATTGAAGAAATAATATCATTTTCGAATAAAATAACATCCCTTACCTCAAAATAATCGTACTTCTGACTGAATTTCGGGTATAGTGCTGACAGAAACTTGCACCGTATAGCAACACTCAAAGTATACTAACAGGAATACGCTCGATAATATAGAGAGAGAAAGAGAGAAAACTTGTTTCTGGTATGATTTTCAATTCTAACTTAGCCCTCTATTTATAGGAAAATGCTAGAACGCCAAAGGAGACTAAAATAATAAATTAATATTTTCTTATTTTCCTTACGCATGCCAAGACCAAGACTTATCAAGGCATGCCAATTCTGAAATTCATCCCAGCAGCCCACATGTTTAATCCACCAACCAAAAAGTGGGTCCCGTAATTTAATAAAAATTATTTTATTTTCCGAAACTTCAGTAATTCATAGAAAATAGACCGTTTATCAGAAAAATACGAATTTTATGTCCATTCTGACTGAAATCGAATTCTCTACAACTTTGTAGCTTTAAGTTTTTTCAAATTCCAAACCAAAAATATCCGAAATCCACAAACGGATAATTTTTAATACCTCCACATCGACAAAATACTGATAAAACACCTCAGCTTTAATTCTTTCATTTTTATCCACATAAAAATAAATATATCCATCATTTATATCCACATAAAATAAATATTTCCTTATCATATGAATCAATAATTAATTATTCACAAATAATACTACAGAATCACTTTTATGACAACCAGGCCGTTCCCAGGAAAGAGGGGGCTTTCCAATAAGGATTTCTCCTTACTGGCGCGCAATTAGATGACCAAACCTCTCCTTAGACAGAACTTTCTAGACATTGCCAATAATGTTATCCAATAATATTATTCAAATAATATGAATTATTGATCTGATAATGGGAAATACTGTGTAGTGACAATTATTGAAACAACAGTAATATAAAATATCAACGCAGCAATTATTGAATCAATAAAATAAAATACTGAACAGTAATTACTGTAACCATTATTGAGTAGTGCCTTCTTACGTAAGAATCAATAATTGGTGCAATCAGTGTACTACTGTGTAACAACGCGTATTACTGAGTTTTAACCACCGGGTATTCCAACAGTATTAACAGTAACAACTACGCCGTTATTAATAAACAACATATACTTGTCGTTTTCTTCATCCAATCGCTTTCCGTTATGGGGCCCACAAAAGACTGCGCCGTCGTACGAATATTCCCCGACAGGAAGAATATTCTACGACCAAACGAATATTCCCCGACAACAATGAATATTTTATAACCACCTGCTTATTTGAAATATTTGCGCATTTTACCCATAACTAACCTCATTAATCAATTTAACACTTACTATTTCAAAATAATAAATAGAGGGAATTTAAAATTTATTTATTAATAATTTGGGGTCTTACAACCTCCCCTCCTTATGAAATTTCGTCCTCGAAATTGACGTACGTACCTGGTGTTTCGAAAAGATGAGGATACCTCGCTTTCATTTCCGTTTTCAACTCCCAGGTCATTTCCTCAATAGCATGATTTCTCCATAAAACTTTAACTTGTGGTATGACCTTCGTGCGTAGGACATGCTCCTTTCTATCCAAGATCTTGACAGGTACCTCTTCGTACGTTAAGTCTTCAGCTATCTCGTCCGGTTCTAACTCAATAACGTGGTCTGGGTCTTTCACATATTTACGTAACACAGATATATGAAAAACATTATGAACACGAGACATACTTGGAGGTAACGCGAGTCTATAGGCCACATTTCCTACTCGATCAAGAATCTGAAATGGACCAATAAATCGTGGATTGAGCTTTCCTCTCTTTCCAAATCTTGTAACTCCTTTCCAGGGAGCCACACGCAACAATACATGATCCCCAATGTCAAATTCCACGTCCTTTCGATGAAGATCCGCATAACTCTTTTGTCGATCCTGTGCCGTTTGTATACGTTGTCGAATCGTTTGGATCTTCTCTGTAGTCATGCGTACCAAATTTGGTCCCAACAATGTTGCTTCACCCACCTCGTCCCAGCATACTGGAGAGCGACACTTTCGTCCATATAATGCTTCAAATGGGGCCACACCTATACTTGCCTGATAACTGTTATTGTAAGAGAATTCCACCAATGGTAGGTACTTATCCCAACTCCCTTTGAAATCTAGGACACAAAGTCTTAATAGATCTTCAAGAGTTTGAATAGCCCTCTCTGATTGTCCGTCCGTTTGAGGATGGTATGCCGAACTAAATCGTAAATCTGTGCCCATAGCTTTTTGCAAGCTAACCCAAAATCTTGAAGTGAATCTTGGGTCACGATCCGAAACTATGGATACTGGCATGCCATGCAATCTCACAATTTCATTCACGTAGACGTTCAAGGGAATAAGTTTCCCGTATCGGCAAGAAATGAGCAGATTTGGTTAATCTATCAACAATAACCCAAATAGCATTTATGCCTTGAGAAACCGTGGGAAGACCTGTAACGAAATCCATAGTAATGTGTTCCCACTTCCATTCCGGAATCTCAAGTGGTTGCAATGGACCCTTTGGCACTTGATGCTCCGCCTTTACACGTTGACTAGTTAAACACCTCGAGATAAACTTTGCAATCTCTCTCTTCATATTATTCCACCAAAATGTATGTCGAAGATCATGATACATTTTGGTACTTCCAGGATGGATTGCAAATGGTGTATTGTGTGCTTCCATCATGATCTTGTACTTCAAATCAGAATCGTTAGGAACACAAAGTCTGGAGTGGACTCGAAGTATTCCTTCTTCATCGATTCTTGCTTCTGGAATAGAACCTTCTTGCACTCTCTTCTTCATATGCATCAGCTCTATGTCCGTAGGTTGAGCAGCTTTAACTTTATCGATTAAAGTCGGTTCTACTCGTATATTTGATATCATCATGTGGGTACTTGGAGCCTTCATCTCTATCTCCATCCTTTGCAAGTCATACAAAATGGGCCTTTTTGTTAACAACATTGCACTCGTACCCGCATATGATCTTCTACTCAATGCGTCAGCTACTACGTTTGCTTTTCCAGGATGATATTGGATGGTATGATCGTAATCTTTCAACAGCTCGAGCCAATGTCGCTGCCGCATGTTGAGTTCCTTTTGGGTGAAGAAATATTTGAGGCTTTTATGATCTGTATAGATCTCCACTTTCTCCCCATACAAGTAGTGTCTCCAGATCTTCAACGCGAAAACTACTGCTGCCAACTCCAAATCATGAGTAGGATAATTCCTCTCATATTCTTTGAGTTGTCGCGAGGCATAGGCTATGACTTTTCCATGTTGCATGAGAACACATCCTAACCCTTTGCCTGAAGAATCACTGTAGATAACAAATCCATCCGAACCAGATGGTATTGTCAGAACAGGTGCTGAAATGAGTCTCCTCTTAAGCTCTTGAAAACTCTTCTCGCATTCCTCGCTCCATACGAATTTGATATCTTTCCGAGTCAGCTGAGTTAACGAAGTAGCGATTCGAGAAAATCCTTCCACGAATCTCCGATAATAACCAGCTAAGCCTAGAAAGCTACGTACTTCGGTCACCGTCTTTGGTTGCTCCCAACTTTGTATTGCTTCAATCTTCGCCGGGTCGACAGATACTCCATGTTTTGACACCACGTGCCCAAGGAATGCTACTTCCTCAAGCCAGAACTCGCATTTCTTCAGCTTGGCATATAACTTGTTTTCACGCAGTCTTTGGAGTACCAGCTTCAAATGATGCTCATGATCTTCACGGCTTTTGGAATATATGAGGATGTCATCAATAAAGACAACAACGAACTGATCCAAATAATCCTTGAATACTCGGTTCATCATATCCATGAAAGCCGCAGGAGCATTAGTCAATCCAAAAGACATGACTAGGAATTCATAATGCCCGTACCGAGTTCTGAAGGCAGTCTTTGGAATATCCTCAGTTTTAACCTTCAGCTGATGATATCCAGAACGAAGATCGATCTTTGAAAAGAATTGTGCTCCTTGTAACTGGTCAAACAGGTCATCAATACGAGGTAGCGGATACCTATTCTTAATAGTGACATGGTTTAATTCCCGGTAATCAATACAAAGTCGCATACTCCCGTCTTTCTTCTTTACAAATAAAACAGGAGCACCCCAAGGAGATGTACTAGGACGAATGAAACCGATGCCCAACAACTCTTGTAGTTGGACCTTTAACTCCTGAAGTTCAATAGGAGCCATTCGATATGGGGTTTTAGAAATGGGCTTTGTACCAGGTTCAAGATCAATAAAGAATTCAATTTCTCGTTCCGGGGGTAGACCGGGAAGTTCTTCAAGAAATACGTCAGGAAAGTCAATAACAACAGGAATATTATTCAAATTTGACGTGTCTTTATTCAAATCCATAACATGGGCTAAGAAAGCTTGACATCCGTTTTTTAATAAACGAATGACTTTATGGCTTGATATAACAGTGATTGATTTTAATGGCTTAGTTGTTTGAATTCGTACAACAGGTTGGTTAGGAATATGAAAACTAACAACCTTACGAAAACAATCAATTTTAGCATGATGAGTGGTTAACCAATCAATTCTTAAAATCACATCAAAAGTAAGTATCTTTAAAGAGATAAGATCAATAGGTAATGTGATAGTGCCAACTTGGATCATGCAAGATTTATAAACTGTAGATGTAACAAAGGTTTCACCTAACGGAGTTTTAACAGATAAGTCAAAGTCCAATTTCCCCGGAGTCAAGTTTAAACGTTGAGCACAAGCAGGAGAGATAAAAGAATGGGTAGAACCAGTATCTAGTAAGGTATAAACTTCGCAAGAATTCAAGATTAGCTTACCCGTAATCACCTCGTTCGGGTTCCTCACGTTTTGGCCGGTTACGACAAACGCTCTTCCAGGAACCGCTGATTTCGCCTTATCCGGGACAGCCCTTGGAATCACCACTCCCGCTGAACTTGGTTTCGCTATAGTACAATCTCGAGCGATGTGGCCTTCCTTCCCACAGTTGTAACACACCTTGAATTGTTGTGGACAGTTTGGGCTGATATGTCCCTCTTTCCCGCATTTGTAACATCTAACTGGCGGTCGTTCTCCTCCCCTAAAATTTGTTGTTGGTGCTGGTGCTGCTGCTGATGTCTTCCCGTCATTGTTGAATCTCCTCTTTCTGAAATTTCCACTTGACTCACCTCTCCTATTATCATGGCCACGATGACTACCCGAGTGGTTACCGCCTTTGTTCGTATTTTTCCCTCCTCGTTGGTTATCATCGCTCTGATGATTGCTGTCACCGGTATGACCCTGATTGTGGTCCCTCGGTTGAGTATACTCATTATCTCTCTCTAATAATTGGGCCCTGTTGACAACGTCTGAATACAGAGAAAATTTATGAGAGATAAGGTATTGACGAATCTCAGGTTTTAAACCTCTCAGAAACATCCGCGTCATACGTTCCTCATTTTCTACCAAATGAGGTGCAAACCTGGATAACTCTGCAAACTTCGCCTCGTACTGGGATACCGTCATGTTGTTTTGTTCCAGTCTGATAAACTCCACCTCCTTCATATGACGAATACTTTCAGGGAAGTACTTGTCATTAAACAGTTTCTGAAACGTTTCCCAGGACATATTGAGTGCGTCAGGCTGGGTACGCTTCACAGACTCCCACCAGTAGTCTGCCTCACCGCTGAACATAAAGGTAGCGAATGGAACCTTCTGCTCCTCCGTGCATCCCAAGACATCGAATATCTTGGTAATTTGCTTGACCCATGTTTCCGCCATGATCGGATCCGGCTTTCCCTTAAATTCTGGTGGTCCCAACTCCTTGAACTGCTTGGCTGTGACAGACCGTGTGTTGTCATTATTTCCACCTGTATTTTGTACACGAGTCTCCCTCGTCTGATTTTGCATGAACTGCAAAAAGCTCCTAAACATTCCATCGTTCATCGTTTGCTCGGTAGCGTTGTTTACAGGAGGAATATTGCCTTCCTGTTGCACGTTCTCCTGGTTTGTGACTAAAGGTTGTTCCACAGTCTCATATACTCCATTGTTAACGTTCTCAGCAGCCATTCTTAAATACTGCCATAAAACAAGGGTTAATTAAATAAATTAACAAATCACATAATACCCCTATATTATGACTGACCAATAAATAAGCTTAGGTAGGACACACTAGCGAAGGATTTATTCGTCTCTCCCCTCCTAGTTCTATTCTTCGATCTCCGCCAGAGATCATATCCCTAAGCTCTGATACCAACTGTGACGCCCCCGAAATAGGTATACAACACCCATTCTGAGTCGCCAAAATACATGGTACAGAAACAACTACATCTTTATTATTACCACACAAGAACTGTGAGTTTAAATACAAATATTGTCATTTAGACAATATCCACACTCAAATAAGTCCTCATTACAATTATTGATACATTATTTCACAAAAATGGTGAGGACTACTAAAGTAACTTCTAGAACCATCATTCCATACCCCGACTAGTACTCGCTACATTCTCGTCTCCTGAGAAAAATGGAACATAAAGAAAAAGGGTGAGCTCAACTAGCCCAGTAAAGAACATTATGACTAAGATAATATAGAACAAATTATTGTTAGTCTTCAACAGGAAAAAATTTAATAGAATACAATAGACAACAAGTTTTAAATCAATAACTGCAGCGGAAACAGCAAACCATTAGAAGAGTCAAGTAGAGAATGAATTCTACTATCTTCTAAGATTTAAAAGTCCATCATCAATATTTTATCCCTGTAACATTAATTAATAATCATCTTTATCCAAATATATTCATCTTTGCACTACAGGCCAAAGATATTCATTTGTGTCACCAGTCGGTCATGTTCATCTCAACACCTGTTCATCTTTGCACTACGGGCCAAAGATATTCATCAGTTAATCATTCATCTTTGCACTACGGGCCAAAGATATTCAGTAATATCATCATTTAGGACTGAGGATGATGAAAAATATCTTAAAGAAAACGAATTCAGTGAAACAAAATAACAATATTAAGGATTCGTATTTTGATTTATCCATGTCCAAAAATACCTTATAATTATTCATAGTGAAGTAGAATTCAAGAATGATCAAAACATGGATACAATCAAAGCTAGTACCCAAAATAGATATTTTGGACGAAAAGAAGAAATTTTTTTTTTTCGGTGAATAGTAACTCGTGAATAGTAACTCATGAATAGTAACCCCGACGTGAAAAGTTCCAAATTTGATAAAAATTTCCAACCAATATTTCGGCATAATGATATTGAAGAAATAATATCATTTTCGAATAAAATAACATCCCTTACCTCAAAATAATCGTACTTCTGACTGAATTTCGGGTATAGTGCTGACAGAAACTTGCACCGTATAGCAACACTCAAAGTATACTAACAGGAATACGCTCGATAATATAGAGAGAGAAAGAGAGAAAACTTGTTTCTGGTATGATTTTCAATTCTAACTTAGCCCTCTATTTATAGGAAAATGCTAGAACGCCAAAGGAGACTAAAATAATAAATTAATATTTTCTTATTTTCCTTACGCATGCCAAGACCAAGACTTATCAAGGCATGCCAATTCTGAAATTCATCCCAGCAGCCCACATGTTTAATCCACCAACCAAAAAGTGGGTCCCGCAATTTAATAAAATTTATTTTATTTTCCGAAACTTTAGTAATTCATAGAAAATAGACCGTTTATCAGAAAAATACGAATTTTTTATCCATTCTGACTGAAATCGAATTCTCTACAACTTTGTAGCTTTAAGTTTTTTCAAATTCCAAACCAGAAATATCCGAAATCCACAAACGGATAATTTTTAATACCTCCACATCGACAAAATACTGATAAAACACCTCAGCTTTAATTCTTTCATTTTTATCCACATAAAAATAAATATATCCATCATTTATATCCACATAAAATAAATATTTCCTTATCATATGAATCAATAATTAATTATTCACAAATAATACTACAGAATCACTTTTATGACAACCAGGCCGTTCTCAGGAAAGAGGGGGCTTTCCAATAAGGATTTCTCCTTACTGGCGCGCAATTAGATGACCAAACCTCTCCTTAGACAGAACTTTCTAGACATTACCAATAATGTTATCCAATAATATTATTCAAATAATATGAATTATTGATCTGATAATGGGAAATATTGTGTAGTGACAATTATTGAAACAACAGTAATATAAAATATCAACGCAGCAATTATTGAATCAATAAAATAAAATACTGAACAGTAATTACTGTAACCATTATTGAGTAGTGCCTTCTTACGTAAGAATCAATAATTGGTGCAATCAGTGTACTACTGTGTAACAACGCGTATTACTGAGTTTTAACCACCGGGTATTCCAACAGTATTAACAGTAACAACTACGCCGTTATTAATAAACAACATATACTTGTCGTTTTCTTCATCCAATCGCTTTCCGTTATGGGGCCCACAAAAGACTGCGCCGTCGTACGAATATTCCCCGACAGGAAGAATATTCTACGACCAAACGAATATTCCCCGACAACAATGAATATTTTATAACCACCTGCTTATTTGAAATATTTGCGCATTTTACCCATAACTAACCTCATTAATCAATTTAACACTTACTATTTCAAAATAATAAATAGAGGAAATTTAAATTTTATTTATTAATAATTTGGGGTCTTACAGAAAATAACTACAAACTTCATTATTACAATTGTCATGCAAAATACGACAACAAATATGCCAACTGTGACTCTCATCCCTTTACCTGGATAACACCTCACAATGGTACCTTACATAAAGGTACAGTCAATAACTAGTTTAGAAATTAAAATATTTGAAAAATGCTCAAGAAAACCTTTGTACATGGGAGGCTATGCATCTAAGTTATAATAGATATTATATGACTTTAGATTCATCCTTGGTTGACCCAATAGACCCCAAAGAAAAATAAGAAAATTGCTATCATGTTCTTTCCAATGGTGAGTCTCCTCTTGCCATATAATTATCTCCATTATCTCCAATTGAAAATTATATTTCAACCAAACTCCAAGATTTTATAGGTAGTGCTCATAGATATAATCAGCAAGTGGATGTGCACAACCTTATTTTATGATAACACGAAGTCGTATGTCATTAGACATCTTGTATGATAGTGGCAAAACACCCTTCCAAAGTTGGGTTCACATCACCCTATTCGGTTCACCAAAATTAACGGTTAAATGACGTATAAAATACGATACACTTATCTAAAATTCTCAATAAAAATATTTCCATACTGTTTTAGGAGAAACCTCAACAGCTATACACCACCGTTCTATTCCTCTGTTACTGTGACGCCCCCAAATTCGTACCGCCACTTGGTCACTCGAATTCGGTTTGTCACATGCTCAAAGTAATACCAAAATAACTAAAATCACACATTCACAATGAAAAAAATCTAATTTAGAATAATATACAATGATTTATTATAATTATTCCCCCCCAAGTCTCGCAACCTATAGTACTTAATAGATTACATAATAATATCGAATAAAGACATATTATATAATCTTACTTAAGTTTAAGCATAGTCTGGAAACAATCTTAATACAACATAATAGTCTTAAACATAAAGGGACAAGCTAGTCGGTAGCCTTGCCCTTACCCTTGTCTTTCCCATAGACACTTCCCTGTTCTGCCTTAACAGAAAGGTTTTAAATAAGCAAGGATGAGCACAAATTGCCCAGCAAGTAAAATACAACAAGGGTGAAGAATATTGTGACGCCCGCAAAATAGGTATACATCACCCATCTTGGGTCGCCAAATACATGGTAAAGAATACAAATACAAACTTAATTATACAACAAGAGCTGAGAGTTTTTACATGAATATTGTCTCATAGACAATATTCAAACTCAAATTCAATCCTCATTACATTTATTATCACACTAAATAGTGAGGATTACTAAAACAACCATTTTGGACCATCACTCCGTTCCCCGACTAGTCCCAGCTATGTTATTATTTCCTAAAGAGAATAATGAAAGCAAAAGGGTGAGCTCAACTAGCCTAGTAAAAAATATTATGACTAAAATAATGCAGAATAAGTTATCGTTAGCCTTCAACAATGTTAAACTGATAGAATATAATTGACAACAAGTTTAACTGCAGCGGAACAAGCAATCCATTAGAAGAGTCAAGTAGAGCATGATATCTACTATCTTCTATGATTTAAAAAGGTTTTCATCAACTTTATCGCTGATACTCAGCTTAATAAATAAACCATATCAACGAATCATCCCTGCACTACGGGCCAAGGATATTCATGTAATCATCAATGGTCATGATTATACCGAATAATCCCTAGTCATAATCATACCAACCACTGTCCCTCAATGCACTACAGGCCAATGATGACTTTTACCACATCATTTGTAACATTACGGGTCATGATTATACCGAATGGTCCCTGGTCATAATCATACTAATCAACAGTCTATCTATGCACGTAAGCCAAAGATGAACTTCATCACAATATAAGCATGAGGATGATGACAATGATATAAGAATTCAATTAAAATAAAATACATGATAAATTTTAAAGATTTATAATTTAATTTATCCATAATTCAATAATGTTTAAATTGTTAACATGATACTTGTAACGACCCCAAAATCTATACAATTTAAATCCCGACTTCGGTCGTTAACCATACATTCAACCTCTAAATAATACATCATTATTCGATGTTAAACTTAATAAAATTGCGGAATATTTAAAACTTTTATACATTTCCTTCTTTCTTGCCCTGAATCGCAACCATTACATTACATCTCTTTGATTCAATCTTATGTCATGAATCGTTACAACAAAATAACTATATAAAGTCTTACATCATAACTAAATATCCATATACATTAGATAGCTCAACTTACATTTCAACATGTTACGTTCAAAATATAAAATACATTTCTCATAAAACATAAGTAATCTTCGTGAATATAGATCTCTATAACTCACATAGCACGTATCTTTACCTTAAAATCTTGACCTGCAAAAGTGGTTATTTGCAAGAGTGAGCTCGACAGCCCAGCAAAGTCTAACAGTTTTCATGCATCACATAACACATAATAACATGCTCGATATACATCTCATTAAAGTAACATGGCATACATGCTTTTAATTCACATAGCAAATATAAAGATTGAGTTCCTTACTCAATCATCATTACTTAGCCAAAACAATGCAGTCATATATTGACTTTAACATTTCATGATTCAACATGCATAACATATCATGAAATTTAAAACAGTTCATCAAGTCCACGTAGAAAATAGGAACCGAAAGACTTGCCTTGATTGTTGTTTACCAATAATAGCTTAACAGCTTACAGTTATCTGCACTTCACGTGCCCTTTGATTTAAGAAGATAATGGCTATCCTTTTGATTATCAAGCTTCTTTTTCCCAATTCCTTTCTCAAAACTTGTTAGAAATCACTCACTTTCTCTCTAGAGTTTTCTCAAATTTTCTCTGTATTCTTCTTCTTCTTCTCTCCATTTTCTTCTACTGAGTCTTTCTTTTATCTTCTAACATACGTAGAATGGTATAACGTATATAGTAATAATATATATTAATGATAAAATATAAATATAGATATAACTTATATCAGTTATGTAAGTTTTTGAAAATCAAAAGCCATAAGGCTTGTTTGGCTAACCACTAAAAAAATAATCAATTAATCCTTATGCCTTGTTTGGTAAAACACAATTAGATTAAAGACTTAATAGGCATTAGGATTTGTTTGGCAAAACTAAATTAAACACTTTTAATTTATTTTAATAACTCCTTTATAACAAGGTTATTTGTCACACTTCTATTAAAATAAATAAACAATTTAATCAATTCAAATACTACTCTATTAAATTACTTTAACACATAAATTATTACCACATAATTATAATTTCCTTTATAATTATAATTTTATTCAACCAACTAACACTTTATTTTAATTACAAATTCTAATTATAAATATTATAATTCATTTAATCATTATTAGCTCTCTAACTTAATTATTAAATTAAAATAGTATATAATCTCATAACAATTAATTTTCTTAGCTCGTTAATTATTTATTCAACAAATAATTAACTAAACGACATCAACTCAAATTGAACAATTATTTATTCAATAATAAACATATCCATTAAATATTTATATAATTCAATAAATATTTAAATATTATAATAAAAATCTGGATTGTTACATCATTCCCTCCTTACAAGGATTCTGTCCTCAGAATCACAACTCAAGTCACTCATTCGTTACAATCTTCCCTACTTACAAAGATTCTGTCCCCAGAATCGAAAACACAAATTACACAAATAACCCAGAGAAATCTTTCATCATTTTATCTAAATATAGATTCTATATTTCCTACCACATTCATTACCTAACAAATTCTATGTTTCATTTCATAACTTTCATTTGAACTCAATTATATTTTGAGTAATATATATCTTTTAACCCATTCATTTCCTTTTCTAAGGATCGTTATCATAAACACTCGGGAACCGCTATCATAAACATTCGGGATATTACATTTATCCTTTCTTCTAAGAATTTCGTCCACGAAATTTTATTTATTAATTTTTATTCATTCACTCTATTGAAGTAGGTTTTACGTCACTACTTCATTCATTCATTGGTTTCTATAACCACTTTCTTTCCACAAAGATCATTCTACAATTATTAACTTTTCTATTAAAAGTTTAACATTATTCTTTGATAACTCATCTATTTCTCACTTCAAAATCTCTTTTCTCACTTATTCAACATATTCATCATTCAGTGTCGTATTCTACGACTCACTTCTTTCTAAGGAATACTTTCCTTTTTCACTTCCATCTTACAGAATAACAAGAATCTTCCACAATTGTTCAATAATTGGGAAGTAGTTTGAATAACTCAGGAATTTTAAAAGATTCCAAATCATGCTGAGGGTCATAAGACCACGAACTATGTCCACAGTCGCAAGTAATCTTTCAACTTCAACTTTAATAGTCATAAGACTATAAGGACCCCCGTACTTTGGGTGTTAAGCTCTTCGTACGATGTATTGTGCACAAACATTTAAACGCTATGCATATGTCCATAGTTATAAGTAATCTTTCAACTTAAACTTTAACAGTCATAAGACTATAGGGACTCCTCGTACTTAGGGTGATCAGCCCTTCGTACAATGTATTGTGCACAAACATCTCAACGCCTCCGCGTAATCCCCTATAAAAGGGTTGTTCATCTCAGCTTTTCAACATCTGAATCCGCACCAAAGCAATATGGTTTGGCATAACCTCTCAAGAAACTCTTGAATTTCATGAACATCTTTCAATATTTGTCTAGCTGAATCAAATACCATAGACCTCTACAATAACTCGGACATTAACAGAAATATACATATACATACATACATATGTATTCTCATATCTTAAAGAAATCTCAAAAATCTTTTTTTTATGACGTTATGATACCGCACTGTATTTACAGTCCGTTGAGGATTCCGTCATTTGGTGACTTTATCATACTACATCATACCATAGTGGGCTGACGATCCTTAGATCACATCCAACACTAGGTAATACTGCATTGATGACTCCATCGTTTTTATCATCTTTGCACCAGGTTACATGATGCATTAATGATATAAAATACATTTTGATATATTGCAAATCATTTTTGTCTAGCCGAAGTAATTAGCATAGACATATGAATAATAGTATTTGTTGTTAAAACTCATTGGTTCCATCATTTGATCCAATGTTTTTCAAGAAAATAAAAGTGTAAACATCAGCACGAAGTCAATAAATTTTGAAAGTCTAGCATAGCTAGTAGATTTAGAATACCTATGCTTCCACCATCAACTCCACTTTCTATAATGATTCATTGCTTAATAGGTCTATCTATTCGTATCATCCTCAATATTCCATTCACACTTAATTATACCCTAGTTCATCAAACATACCACACGTTATGAGTTCAGGAACTTGCCACAATCATATGAGTTTAAGAACTTATCCTAGTCAGACCATAGGCGTCCATTCGCTGAGGGGTTCAAAAATATACCATATAACTATGAGTCACGAACCTACCATAAGTATGAGTTTTAAGAACTCGCACTTAACCTTATAATATTCTCTAACTATACTCTACCTATCTGTTATACACATGAGAAAAGAATCACCTTCTCAACATGCATATAGCAAATAGCGCGACACAAACATTCCAATGATTATCATTGTGATAAACTGAGTGCAAGCACAAAACCCTCACCCATACAAAAGTTTGTACAACTCAGCCATCACATGAGTTCTCAATTGAAATCCCACCTAACTCTATCTTTCTTTTAACTTGCTCTTTGCTCGATACGAATTCCTCGTATCACATCATCTATAACTCCTCATGAGTTATCTCGTACTATTTCATAGTACGCCATCTTCATAACATTAAGCTATAATCATTCAAACATTACAGACCATCTTTCTTTTATAACTTAAACAGATCACGTCGTGACCTTATTCTATAATCATCTCTCTTAAAATTCTTTTGTTAACTCGTGATCGTTTTGTTTTACGATCCTCATTTTTTCTCTTTTTCATCATTTACGACATTATTCGTTATCTTGGCTATTGGAGTTAGGAAACTCCCATTTCTTATCTTTATATCTCTTCAAGATTCTTCTTTGAATCTTCTTGTTTATATAACAATTCTTCCTTTAAGAATTTCTAACTTCATTTACATCGCTCAAAATTTCATTCAAGTTCTAAGCTCTCATCATACGTGTCCATTTCTACACTTGGTACACATCTAGTCTTTAACAGTTTCAATATGGTACGCTGAGTGGTTTCCCACAAACAACCAACAAACTAGGTTCCGAGTTGCTAGTTCGTATATACCTCCGCTCCATGAAGGAATCGTTTAGCCCAGATACCATACATCAACTATTAAAGAGTACAATTGTACCACACTTAGACATAACTCTCTATTCATAACTTCTTTATCATTATCTTTTTATAGACATTGTCTATTTATTATCACCTTACATCCTTATTATTGGAGTTGGGTAACCCCACATTTATATTCCTTATAACTCTACGAGATTCTTCTTTGAATCCTTTCACGTAAGTTTTAATCCCTTATTGTTCAAACTCTATTTGAGCTTATTCTCTCTTATCTAAGGTTATAGCCTACGGTACTCCTACCTAAGGTTTATAACCTACAGCTCTAATACCAACTGTAACGACCCCAAAATCTATACAATTTAAATCCCGACTTCGGTCATTAACCATACATTTAACCTCTAAATAATACATCATTATTCGATGTTAAACTTAATAAAATTGCGGAATATTTAAAAATTTTATACATTTCCTTCTTTCTTGCCCTGAATCGCAACCATTACATTACATCTCTTTGATTCAATCTTATGTCATGAATCGTTACAACAAAATAACTATATAAAGTCTTACATCATAACTAAATATCCATATACATTAGATAGCTCAACTTACATTTCAACAACATGTTACGTTCAAAATATAAAATACATTTCTCATAAAACATAAGTAATCTTCGTGAATATAGATCTCTATAACTCACATAGCACGTATCTTTACCTTAAAATCTTGACCTGCAAAAGTGGTTATTTGCAAGAGTGAGCTCGACAGCCCAGCAAAGTCTAACAGTTTTCATGCATCACATAACACATAATAACATGCTCGATATACATCTCATTAAAGTAACATGGCATACATGCTTTTAATTCACATAGCAAATATAAAGATTGAGTTCCTTACTCAATCATCATTACTTAGCCAAAACAATGCAGTCATATATTGACTTTAACATTTCATGATTCAACATGCATAACATATCATGAAATTTAAAACAGTTCATCAAGTCCACGTAGAAAATAGGAACCGAAAGACTTGCCTTGATTGTTGTTTACCAATAATAGCTTAACAGCTTACAGTTATCTGCACTTCACGTGCCCTTTGATTTAAGAAGATAATGGCTATCCTTTTGATTATCAAGCTTCTTTTTCCCAATTCCTTTCTCAAAACTTGTTAGAAATCACTCACTTTCTCTCTAGAGTTTTCTCAAATTTTCTCTGTATTCTTCTTCTTCTCTCCATTTTCTTCTACTGAGTCTTTCTTTTATCTTCTAACATACGTAGAATGGTATAACGTATATAGTAATAATATATATTAATGATATAATATAAATATAGATATAACTTATATCAGTTATGTAAGTTTTTGAAAATCAAAAGCCATAAGGCTTGTTTGGCTAACCACTAAAAAAATAATCAATTAATCCTTATGCCTTGTTTGGTAAAACACAATTAGATTAAAGACTTAATAGGCATTAGGCTTTGTTTGGCAAAACTAAATTAAACACTTTTAATTTATTTTAATAACTCCTTTATAACAAGGTTATTTGTCACACTTCTATTAAAATAAATAAACAATTTAATCAATTCAAATACTACTCTATTAAATTACTTTAACACATAAATCATTACCACATAATTATAATTTCCTTTATAATTATAATTTTATTCAACCAACTAACACTTTATTTTAATTACAAATTCTAATTATAAATATTATAATTCATTTAATCATTATTAGCTCTCTAACTTAATTATTAAATTAAATTAGTATATAATCTCATAACAATTAATTTTCTTAGCTCCTTAATTATTTATTCAACAAATAATTAACTAAACGACATCAACTCAAATTAAACAATTATTTATTCAATAATAAACATATCCATTAAATATTTATATAATTCAATAAATATTTAAATATTATAATAAAAATCTGGATTGTTACATCATTCCCTCCTTACAAGGATTCTGTCCTCAGAATCACAACTCAAGTCACTCATTCGTTACAATACTGCTTTGTGGAGTAAAATTTAAGAATAATATTCATGTATCAAAAATAATTTGGACAGAAAAGAAATAAATTTTTCGGTGAATAGTATCCCGTGAATAGTATTTTAGGAATAGTACCCCGTGAATAGTATCCCGGCATGAAAAGTACCCCAAATACTCGAGTGAATAATATTTAAGTGAATAGTAATTGGGTGAATTGTAATAACTCAATATTTTCAATCTAATTAAATAATAAATTTTTCATTAATTTTTTTATATATATATATTTATAAAGGGGAGATTATGTACAAAGAAAAGTGTATGTATATATGTGATAAATAAAAATTATTTATTACTATTGATCATTAAGGAGTATATTCTTATAATAAATTTTGTAATAAAAACAATTATTATTTATTTTCCATGAATATATGATTTTTTTAGGATTTTTATGATAAGTACTGAATACGCTCTTAGACTTGTAATATTGTTTTTGTGGACATTAATTCATGTTGTATAAAATGAGTTTAGCGATGAAAGTTGGCATGGGCTCGAAGCTAAACCAGTCTTGGCACTGTCAGGGTATGGCACAACTGCGCCGTCCCAGCAGTACAAACTGGCACAGCTACGCCAGTGGACAGTCGGAGAAAATTAATTTTTTCTTCTTTAGAAATAAAATGAAACATTTTTTTATATGTGTAACATTGATAAACCATGAAATGAAGTGCGTTATGTTTGGCGAAGGAAATATTAAGTAACCCATTAATTAATATTAATTAATTGTGGTAGAATATTGATTACTTGGTAATTAATTAATAATAAGTGATTACTATTATTTAAAATATATCTATAAATATAATAAGAATTATATAGATAATTAATGATTATGGAGATCCATAAATACATTAACCGATGATGGTTAGAGTAATTACTTTTGGTGTTAATTAATCAAGGAAGTGAATAATTTATTTAAATTGACATAAATAAATAAGTCATTAATATAATAATAGTAGATTATCGGTTATATGCATATGAGAAATATTATGACTATACTATATCGTGTAGTGTGACTATATATTAAGTTATATGAAACTATATTGTTTGAAGCAATGTGTTTATGCATATTAAAACTATATGGTATAAATACATCATGAAGGTGTATGTGGCAAAATGTATGTGGTTATATATTAAAATAATATACCATAAATATAGTGTAAGCTATTATTTTAATAAAGTATACCGGTGTGATAAAAATTATACATGTACTATATGTTACATTTCCGTATTACCTCTACTACCTTGAAATATTAAATGTGTAAATCATATTGTAACATTAAGTTATAGCTAATGTATGGTTAGTATAACATAAGAGTAGGAAATTGTATAAGTATATGGTCTAATGTTGCAAGAGTGCTGAGATAAATTGCCTGTCCCAAAATAAGTGTCCCATTTGCTCAAATCTCAGTCACGTGTAGAACAAAAAGGCTGAGCCTATGTTCTTCATTTTCTTCCAAGCTTGCTAGGCAATGATCATGAGGGGAGTGGTGCTCATTGTGACGCCCCCAAAATTAGGTATACATCACCCATCTTGGGTCGTCAGATACATGGTACAGAATACAAATATAACTTACTAATACAACTGTCGTGTACAATACGACAAAACATAACTGTGAGTTTGAATACAATTATTGTCTACTAGAGACTATACAAACTCAAAAGGAGTCCTCATTATAATTATTGTCACACTATTTAACAGAATAGTGAGGACTACTAATACTATCATCTGGTCCATCACTCTGTTTCCTGACTCGTCCCAGCTATATTCTCATTTCTTGAAGAGAACAGTGAAAGAAAGGGTGAGCTCAACTAGCCCAGTAAGAAATATTATGACTAAGATAATGCAGAATAAATTATCATTAGCCTTCAACAGTGTTAAACTGATAAAATATAACGAACATCAAGTTTAACTGCAGCGGAACAAGCAATCTATTAAAAGAGTCAAGTAGAAAATAAAATCTACTATCTTCTATGATTTAAAAGGTTTTTCAACACTGTTATTGCTAGGACTCAGCTTAATAAAATAATCCACATCATCGAATCACCCCTGCACTACGGCCAAGGATATTCGTGTATTCATTAATGGTCATGATCATGCCAACAACTGTCCATCAATGCACTACGGGCCAATGAGGACTTTTACCACATCATTTGTAACATTACAATTATGATTATACCGAATAATCCCTGGTCATAATCATACCAAGTCTATCTATGCACTACAGGCCACAGATGACTTTCAACGTTTTATAAACATGAGGATGATAACAATGATATAAGAATTCAATAAAATAAGTTCAAGAATTAATTTATCCAAGAATTAACAAGGTCCAAATTGTCAACATGATACTGCTTTGTGGAGTAAAATTCAAGAATGCTTAGAAGAATATTTTCATGAAAAGATACTGGATGAAACGCAATTATCAAGGATACTCCACAAATTTCATGGAGTATAGAAGTCAAAACTTAACCAACTGAGTATAATAAAGAATAAAATAACAAAAGAAATCACCATGCATGTGATAGACCGCACAGACAGGTTATTCCAATAGAATAATAAATAATAGAACCAGGTCCGGCGTAAACCGCACAGACAGGATATTTCAACATATTAATAATAAAGACGGAACCAGGTCCGGTGTAAAACACACAGACAGGATGTTCCAACAGAATAATAATAAAGACGAAACCAGGTCCGGTGTAAAACACACAGACAGGATGTTCCAACAGAATAATAATAAAGACGGAACCAGGTCCGGTGTAAAACACACAGACAGGATGTTCCAACAGAATAATAGAAGAATGTCACGAAGTATAGGGTTGACCGCGTATACAGGTTATTCTAACAGAATAATAAAAAATGGAATAACAACAGTTCCCTTCATGAATAAAAAAGAATAACACCCCTTACCGTTTTAAAGAAGAACTAAAATAAGGAAGTAGTTAAGTAGCAGAATACTTTTCTTCTCTCTCTCTATAGTTTCTCTCTATAGTTTCTCTATCTAGAGTTCAGTGAATTCGTAAGAAATAATGAAAGAATGAGATGCTATTTATAGAAAAATGGAATGCATAGTAACTAATCCATGAACGGTCCAGATTGATTACTTTAATCTGACGGTCCATATTTAAAGAAAAATCTTTTAAATAAAATATAATATATTCTATTTATAGAATAACTTTAATAAAGTATTCTGTTTTATATAAAAAGATGTTTCTATTTTATTACGTTAATAATACGAATAAAAGAAAACTTCATTATCGCTAAATAATTCATATTATTAACTGACAATAATTGAATCAAACTGAGTGACTTCTCACATAAGCATTAATAATCAATACCGTGTGCTACTATGCAATCACACGTATTACTTTACTTTTACTACCGAGTAGTTCAACAATATCAATGGTAAAATTTCCGCCGTTATTTTTAATAAAATATTTTTGTCGTTTTCTCAATCCGACAATAATTCCGTTGTGGGGTCCACCAATGATTGTGCTGTTGTACGAATATTCCCTGTTAAAATGAATATTTTCCGACCAATCGAATATTATATAACAACTTGCGTACTTTGAAAAATTTATAAATATTACCCACAACTATAACATTTTATCAAATTAACTCCATAATATTCAAAAATGATATTCATAGAAAATTCATCTTTATTTATAAAAGTTGGGGTCTTACAACCTCCCCTTCTTATGAAATTTCACCCTCGAAATTAGGGTACGTACCTGGTATGTCGAAGAGGTAAGGATACCTTGACTTCATTTCAGATTCTAACTCCCAAGTCATTTCCTCAACATCGTGATTTCTCCACAAAACTTTGACTTGAGGTATAACCTTGGAGCGTAGAATATGTTCCTTCTTATCCAAGATTTGAACATGAACTTCTTCATACGTCAAATCCTCCGCTATTTCGTCCGGTTCTAACTCAATAATGTGGTTCGGATCTTCCACATATTTACGTAACATGGATATGTGAAAAATGTTATGAACATGAGATATACTTGGCGGTAAAGCGAGTCTATAAGCCACAGTTTCTACTCGATCGAGGATTAAAAATGGTCCGATGAATCGAGGATTGAGCTTTCCTCTCTTTCCAAATCTCGTAACTCCTTTCCATAGAGCAACATGTAAGAACACATGATCTCCTATATCAAATTCCACGTCCTTTCGATGAAGATCAGCATAACTCTTTTGTCGATCTTGTGAGGTTTTTATACGTTGTCGGATCGTTTGAATCTTTTCTGTAGTCATACGTACCAACTCTGGTCCCAACAATGTTGCTTCACCCACCTCATCCCAGCATACTGGAGAACGACACTTTCTTCCATACAACGCTTCGAATGGAGTCATGCCAATACTTGCTTGATAACTGTTGTTGTAGGAAAACTCCACCAATGATAAGAACTTGTCCCAACTTCCCTTCAAGTCAAGGACACAGAGTCTTAATAAATCTTCCAGAGTTTGAATAGTCCTCTCTGAACTAAATCGTAAATTCGTACCAATAGCTTTTTGTAAGCTAACCCAAAATCGTGAAGTGAATCTTGGGTCTCGGTCAGAAACTATGGATACTGGCATACCATGCAGTCTTACAATCTCGTTTATGTACATACGAGAAAGACGTTCAAGTGTATAAGTTTCTCGTATCGGTAAAAAATAAGTAGACTTGGTCAATCTATCAACAATGACCCAAATCGCATCTATACCTTGAGAAACCTTAGGAAGACCGGTAACGAAATCCATGGTAATGTGCTCCCACTTCCATTTTGGAATTTCAAGTGGTTGAAATGAACCTTTTTGTACTTGATGCTCTGCTTTGACTCGTTGACAAGTTAGACACCTTGAGATAAACAACGCTATCTCTCGCTTCATATTGCTCCACCAAAATGTATGACGAAGATCATGATACATTTTGGTACTTCCAGGATGGATTGCGAACGGTGTGTTGTGCGCCTCCATCATGATTTCATACTTTAAATCAGGGTCATTAGGAACACAAATTCTGGAGTTGACTCGAAGTATTCCTTCTTCATCGATTCTTGCTTCCGGCATAGCACCTTCTTGCACTTTCTTCCTCATACGCATTAGCTCCAGGTCTGTAGCTTGAGCAGCTTTAACTTTATCGATTAAAGTCGGTTCTACTCGTATATTCGCCATCATCACATGGGTCCCTGGAGTCTTTAACTCTATCTCCATCCTTTGCAAGTCACACAAAATGGGCCTTTGTGTTGATAATATCGCACTCGTACTTGCATATGATATTCTACTCAATGCGTCAGCTACCACGTTCGCTTTTTCGGGATGGTATTGAATGGTATGATCATAATCTTTCAACAGTTCAAGCCAATGTCATTGTCGCATGTTGAGTTCCTTTTGAGTGAAAAAATATTTGAGGCTTTTATGATCCGTAAAGATCTCCACCTTCTCCCTATACAAGTAATGCCTCCAAATTTTAAGTGCAAAGACAACAGCTGCCAACTCTAGATCATGAGTAGGATAATTTCTCTCATATTCCTTGAGTTGTCTTGATGCATAGGATATGACTTTTCCATGTTACATGAGAACGCATCCCAACCCTTTGCTCGAAGCATCACTGTAGATGACAAATCCCTTCGAGCCAGATGGTATTGTTAGAACAGGTGCTGAAATGAGTCTCCTCTTGAGTTCTTGAAAACTCTCATCACATTCTTCGCTCCAACCGAACTTTGTATCTTTCCGAGTCAGCTGAGTTAGTGGAGTAGCAATTTAAGAAAATCCTTCCACGAATCTCCGATAATAACCAGCTAAACCGAGAAAGTTACGTACTTCGGTTACTGATTTAGGTTGCTTCCAGCTTTGAATAGCTTCAATCTTTGCCAGGTCAACAGATATTCAACGACTTGATACTACGTGCCCAAGGAATGCTACCTCCTCCAGGCAGAACTCGCATTTCTTCAACTTGGCATAAAGCTTGTATTCACGAAAATATTAGAGTACCAGCCTCAAGTGTTGCTCATGATCTTCACGACTTTTGGAATAAATAAGGATGTCATCAATAAAGACGACCACAAAGTGATCCAAATATTACTTGAATACCCGGTTCATCATATCCATGAAGGCAGCAGGAGCATTAGTCAATCCAAAGGACATGACTAGGAATTCATAATGCCCGTACCGAGTTTTGAAAGCCGTCTTTGGAATATCCTCAGTTCTAACCTTCAGCTGATGATATCCAGAACGAAGATCGATCTTTAAAAAGAATTGTGCTCCTTGCAACTGGTCAAACAGGTCATCAATACGTGGCAATGGGTACCTATTTTTGATGGTGACATGATTCAACTCCCGATAATCAATACAAAGTCGCATACTTCCATCTTTCTTCTTCACGAATAGAACAGAAGCACCCCAAGGAGAAGTACTAGGACGAATAAAGCCAATGTCTAACAATTCCTGCAGTTGGATCTTTAACTCCTGAAGTTCAATAGGAGCCATTCGATATGGGGCTTTGGAAATGAGTTTTGTACCGGGTTCAAGGTCGACACAAAATTCAATTTCGCGCTCTGGGGGTAGGCCAGGAAGTTCTTCAGGGAATACGTCAGGGAATTTATTAACAATAGAAATATCATTCAAAACTGACGTATTTTTGTTTAGATCCGTGACATGAGCTAAGAAAGCTTGACATTCGTTTTTCAATAAACGAATAGCTTTATGGCTTGAGATGACAGCGATTGATTTTAATGGTTTGGTTGCTTGAATTCGCATAATAGGTCGATTAGGAATATGAAAGCTAACAACCTTACGAAAACAATCAATTTTTGCATGATGAGTAGTTAACCAATCAATCCCTAGAATCACGTCAAATACAAGTATTTTTAATGAAATCAGATCGACAGGTAATGTGTGGGTACCAATCTGAACCAAACAAGACTTATAAACCGTGGATGTAATGAAGGTTTCTCCCAATGGAGTGTCAACAGATACGTCAAAGTCTAATTTCTCCAGAGTTAAATTTAATCGATGAGCGCAAGTAGGAGAAATAAAAGAATGGGTAGAACCGGTATCACATAAAGTATAGACTTCGTTAGAGTTTATGATAAGCTTACCCGTGATGACCTCATTCGGGTTCCTTGCTTTCTGGGAGGTCACAACAAACGCTCTCCCTTGCACTACATGTTTTGACTTTTCTAGGACGGCCTTGGTGCCTCCATCCTGGCTGAACTTATTTTTGGTAAACGACAAAATCGAGCTAAATGACCTTCTCTTCCACAATTATAACATGCTTTAGACGGCATCACGCAGTTTAGACTGATCTGCCCCTCCCCTCCGCATTTGAAACATATGATAGATGGTCGTTCTCCTTCCTTAACAACGGGTGCTGGTGCTGACGTCATTCCATCATTGGTGAATATCCTATTCTTGAAATGACCATTCTTATTGTTTTGGCCCTGATTACCACCGAAGTGGTTACCATTTCTGGCCTGTTGATTCCCACCACGCTTGTTGTCACCGCTTCGATGCTGCTCGCACTGGTATTATCATTTTGCCGACTGCTCTCCTTCGGTTGCGTTGACTCATTATCGCACTCCACTAACTGAGCCCTATTCACAACATCTGAATACAAACACAGTTTATGAGAAATAAGATATTGACGTATCTCAGGTTTCAAACCTCGCAAAAATATTCGCGTCATTCGCTCTTCATTATCCACCAAGTGGGACGCAAATCGGGACAACTCAGCAAATTTAGCCTCATACTGTGACACGGTCATATTATTCTGTTCCAATTTGATGAACTCCACCTCCTTCATGTGTCGAACACTTTCGGGAAAGTATTTGTCATTGAACAGCTCTTGGAACTTCTCCCAAGACATCTTCAGTGCGACAGGTTGAGTACGCTTAATCGATTCCCACCAGTAATCTGCCTCTTCTCGCAACACAAAGGCGGCAAAGGGAACCTTTTGCTCCTCGGAGCATTCCAAGACATCAAATATCTTGGTGATCTGCTTTATCCATGTTTCTGCTATAAGTGGTTTTGGCTCTCCCTTAAACTCCGATGGTCCCAGCTCCTTGAAATGTTTAGCGGTGACCGTCCGAGAGTTTTCAGTGTTTCCACCTACATTTTGAACAGGAGGCGCTCTCGCCTGCTGTTGCATGAACTGCATAAAGCTTCTGAACTTTCCATCATTCATTATTTGGTCAGTATTGTTATTTGCATGAGGATTGTCGCCTTCCTGATGCACATTATCCCGATTATTGATATGTGGTGAATCAATAGTCGCCTGTGCTCCATTGTTATTCTCAACATTCTCGGATGCCATTTTCAGATACTGCCACACAACAAAAGTTAATTGATATGTCATATATTATCCTTATATTCTGACCGACCAATTAAATACCATGCAAATAAACTTAGGTAGGTCATACTAGCGAAGGAATTTCCCGTCTCTCCCCTCCTAGTTCTATTCTCACATCTTAGCCAGGGATCATATCCCTAAGCTCTGATACCAACTATGACGCCCCCAAAATTAGGTATACATCACCCATCTTGGGTCGTCAGATACATGGTACAGAATACAAATACAACTTACTAATACAACGGTCGTGTACAATACGACAAAACATAACTGTGAGTTTGAATACAATTATTGTCTACTAGAGACTATACAAACTCAAAAGGAGTCCTCATTATAATTATTGTCACACTATTTAACAGAATAGTGAGGACTACTAATACTATCATCTGGTCCATCACTCTGTTTCCTGACTCGTCCCAGCTATATTCTCATTTCTTGAAGAGAACAGTGAAAGAAAGGGTGAGCTCAACTAGCCCAGTAAGAAATATTATGACTAAGATAATGCAGAATAAATTATCATTAGTCTTCAACAGTGTTAAACTGATAAAATATAACGAACATCAAGTTTAACTGCAGCGGAACAAGTAATCCATTAAAAGAGTCAAGTAGAAAATAAAATCTACTATCTTATATGATTTAAAAGGTTTTTCAACACTGTTATTGCTGGGACTCAGCTTAATAAAATAATCCACATCATCGAATCACCCCTATACTACGGCCAAGGATATTCGTGTATTCATTAATGGTCATGATCATGCCAACAACTATCCATCAATGCACTACGGGCCAATGAGGACTTTTACCACATCATTTGTAACATTACGGTCATGATTATACCGAATAATCCCTGGTTATAATCATACCAAGTCTATCTATGTACTACAGGCCACAGATGACTTTCAACATTTTATAAACATGAGGATGATGACAATGATATAAGAATTCAATAAAACAAGTTCAAGAATTAATTTATCCAAGAATTAACAACGTCCAAATTGTCAACATGATACTGCTTTGTGGAGTAAAATTCAAGAATGCTTAGAAGAATATTTTCATGAAAAGATACTAGATGAAACGCAATTATCAAGGATATTCCATAAATTTCATGGAGTATAGAAGTCAAAACTTAACCAACTAAGTATAATAAAGAATGAAATAACAAAAGAAATCACCATGCATGTGATAGACCGCACAGACAGGTTATTCCAACAGAATAATAAATAATGGAACCAGGTCCGGCGTAAACCGCACAGACATGATATTCCAACAGAATAATAATAAAGACGGAACCAGGTTCGGTGTAAAACACACAGACAGGATGTTCCAATAGAATAATAATAAAGACGGAACCAGGTTCGGTGTAAAATACACAGACAGGATGTTCCAACAGAATAACAATAAAGACGAAACCAGGTCTGGTGTAAAACACACAGACAAGATGTTCCAACAGAATAATAATAAAGACGGAACCAAGTCCGGTGTATAACATACAGACATGATGTTCCAACAGAATAATAGAAGAATGTCACCAAGTATAGGGTAGACCGTGTATACAGGTTATTCCAACAGAATAATAAGAAATAGAATAGCAACAGTTCTCTTTATGAATAAGAAAGAATAACACCCCTTACCGTTTTAAAGAAAAACTGAAATAAGGAAGTAGTTAAGTAGCAGAATACTTTTCTTCTCTCTCTATAGTTTCTCTCTCTAAAGTTCTGTGAATTCGTAATAAATAATGAAGGAATGATCTGCTATTTATAGAAAAATGAAATGCATAGTAACTAATCCATGAACGGTCCAGATTGATTACTTTAATCTGACGGTGCATATTTAAAGAAAAATCTTTTAAATAAAATATAATATATTCTATTTATAGAATAACTTTAATAAAGTATACTGTTTTATATAAAAAGATGTTTTTGTTTTATTACGTTAATAATACGAATAAAACAAAACTTCATCATCGCTAAATAATTCATATTATTAACTGACAATAATTGAATCAAACTGAGTGACTTCTCACATAAGCATTAAAAATTAATACCGTGTGCTACTATGCAACCACACGTATTATTGTACTTTTACTACCGAGTAGTTCAACAGTATCAATGGTAAAACTTCCGCCGTTATTTTTAATAAAATATTTTTGTCGTTTTCTCAATCCGACAATAATTCCGTTGTGGGGTTCACCAATGATTGTGCCGTTGTACGAATATTTCCTGTTAAAACGAATATTTCCCGACCAATCGAATATTATATAACAACTTGCGTACTTTACAAAATTTATAAATATTACCCACAACTATAACATTATATCAAATTAACTCCATAATATTCAAAAATGATATTTATAAAAAATTCATCTTTATTTATAAAAGTTGGGGTCTTACACTCATGATGCAAATTACCAACTCCTTCTTATACTTCATATAATCTCTCAATCCTTGAGTTTGATTTCTTGGACAACGGCTTGGCATGGTCAAGGAATTCTCTAAAAATTGAACACTTCCCTTCATTATCTATGTTGCTTGAATTGTCTGATAATTTGTTAAGTGTGAGATTGAGGGCATACTAGTATTCTAAGTAACTAGAAGTTCATTGGAGCAAGTTCACTCCAGAATTTCAGAGGTATAAGCCCCATTCCTTGCTTTCCATTTTCATTCTCTGCTAAAATGAATTCTTGAGTTCTTGAATTTCAAATTCTTAAATTATGTAGAATTAGATGATGATGAGGTTGGGTAATGTTTAATTAGTTGTTATACAATCATACAAGCATGTTTAAACTGATATATGGATGTTTAGAATCAAGTTTATGTATAATTGTTATGGTTGGGCTAAAGTTCTGCTGAAGCAGACTGTTCTTGACTCAAACCAGGCACGGCGCAACTGCGCCGGATTTACACTGAGGCGCAGCGTAGCTGCGCCAGTCTCTGCGCCAGTCTCTGTTTCCAGCTTTTGCTTTCTGTTAAAAATTTGATCAATGTTAGTATATTATTATGACTCAAGCTAGCATGTAAACATGTGTATGATGTATATATGGGTATATTAACTTAATAAGAACATGTTTAGATTAGCTTACATGATTAACGAAGGTGTAGAGTTTAAAATGGATTTAGGACGTTAGAAAGGAACTTGTTATGTACGTATGCCATGTTATAGACTGACTTTGCAAGTATGTTGTTATGATTTAGAAATGCATGTATAACCCGTTAATTTGTGTTTATATGATTCATAGTTCTTTGCTCATGAACACCTTATTTAGGATTTGTATTAAAGAAGTTTTAACTTAGTATAGTGAGCTAATATGCATGACTATTACATAGTCTATATTCTGACCTTGTGAGCATTATAACATGACTTGATCTCAAATGATTAGAGCCTTAAAGTTGTATTGTATGTGTTAAATTACATTGTTTAAGTTTAAAATAGTTTCAAAAGCAAACTCGAACATATTTTCAAAACATAGTTGCATCACATGAATAACTAGATTCTAAAGGGTTAAGATGTCATGTTATGTATATAATATCCCTATACATGATCCATGTAATAACCCAAGTGTTTGTGATAGCGATTCCCGAGTATTTATGATAACGATCCTTAGAAAAGGAAATGAATGGGTTAAAAGATATATATTACTCAAAATATAATTGAGTTCAAATGAAAGTTATGAAATGAAACCTAGAATTTGTTAGGTAATGAATATAGTAGGAAATATAAAATCTATATTTAGATAAAATGATGAAAGATTTCTCTGAGTTATTTGTTTAATTTCTGTCTTCGATTCTGGGGACAGAATCATTATAAGTAGGAAAGATTGTAACGAATGTATTGTTTGAGTTGTGATTCTGAGGACAGAATCCTTGTAAAAAGAGAATGATGTAACATTCTAGAATTTTAAATTATAATATTAAATATTTATTGATTTAAATAAGTATTTAATGGATATGTTTATTATTGAATAAATAATTGTTCAATTTGAGTTGATGTGGTTTAGTTAATTATTTGTTGAATAAATAATTAAGGAGCTAAGAAAATTAATTGTTATGAGATTATATACTAATTTAATTTAATAATTAAGTTAGAGAGCTAATAATGATTAAATGAATTATAATATTTATAATTAGAATTTGTAATTAAAATAAAGTATTAGTTGGTTGAATAAAATTATAATTATAAAGGAAATTATAATTATGTTGTAATGATTTATGTGTTAAAGTAATTTAATAGAGTAGTATTTGAATTGATTAAATTGTTTATTTATTTTAATAGAAGTGTGACAAATAACCTTGTTATAAAGGAGTTATTAAAATAAATTAAAAGTGTTTAATTTAGTTTTGCCAAACAAAGTCTAATGCCTATTAAGTCTTTAATCTAATTGTGTTTTACCAAACAAGACATAAGGATTAATTGATTATTTTTTAGTGGTTAGTCAAACAAGCCTTATGGCTTTTGATTTTCAAAAACTTACATAACTGATATAAGTTATATCTATATTTATATTATATCATTAATATATATTATTACTATATACGTTATACTATTCTACGTATGTTAGAAGAGAAAAGAAAGACTCAGTTGAAGAAAAGGGAGAGAAGAAGAAGAATACAGAGAAAATTTGAGAAAACTCTAAAGAGAAAGTGAGTGATTTCTAACAGGTTTTTGAGAAAGGAATTGGGAAAAAGAAGCTTGATAATCAAAAGGATAGCCATTATCTTCTTAAATCGAAAGTAGGATATTAATCCTCTTATTGTATTTTAAAGTTTAGTTTTCTTATTCCAAAAAGTTCTCTGTAAAATAATTGTAAAAGATGAATTGTGGATATATATATATATATATATATATATATATATATATATATATATATATATATATAGCTTTGTATGATATTAAGTGTATTTGTAACTGTAATTGTTATATTAGCACATGTATGTATATATGAGAAGTATGCTAGCATTCACAAAGAAAGAAGAATTGGTTTTACAGTAAACATTCACGTATGAACGTGGTTTGTAGAAATATCAAAATTAGTATATGTTAATTGTGAAATTGTGAAATTGAACTGCGAATGGTTAATTGGGTATAAACTACAGAGAATCGTAGTTTGAAGTAATTAAAATCAAATTGGTATAACAGTGTATAAACGTCAGTTATGGAGTTTGGTTTTTAAAATAATGCTTTCAATGATTTAAGATTTCTAGAATCATGGTTTAGTCGTTGGTAATTAGTATATACATGTTGGGTAATGTGTATATGTGTAATTGGCTTAGGTTATACATGTTAATTGGAGTTAATTGCTGTTAAAAATAAGGACAGTAGCTTTGTTCTGTTCTTCGTGGTTGGGTTCTGCAAGTTTCGGCGCCCCAGCGCCAAAAATCGCGCTCCGGCGCCAAAATTCGCGCCCCAGCGCCAGAAGTTGGCACCCCAGCGCTGAAATTCACGCCCCAGCGCCAATCTCACGCCCCAACGCCACTAGTTGGCTTAGTCCTCGCGTCCCAGCGCAGGGACAGAAGTCTGACTTGGACAGTTTTGACCTCCTGTAGTAAAATGACCATAACTTCCTCATACGAACTCCGATCGAGGTGATTCAAGATGATCCGGAACGAGGACGAGTAGACCTACAACTTACGTGCTTTAAGGTTTTCAATTTGAGATCATTAGGATGGGTAAAAATTGTTATCTTTAGGACTATTGTGTTTTCGGAGGCAATCGGAGGGTGTCGGGCATGCACATATGCATGTGTAGTGCTCCAGACCGTAAAAGATGATGTCCTAAGTTATAAAACATGAATCTTAGTAAATATAATGATGCTTAACATTAATAAATAATGTATTAGATAAGTTATAGAAGCATAGTAAGCATACACAAGAGAGGCAAATCGGGCGTGTGACGATTGAACGTCGAAACGCCGTGCCAAGTGTTAATGAACTTAAAAAGTGTTTCAATTCCATTGAAATGGATATTATAAGATATGGAATGGGTTTAATATAAAACCAATAAGTAGTCCTAGCAAGACTTAAGCACTTGAACTTTGAGTTTGACTAAGAAGAAATATAGTGAGTCATAAGTCGAAAAGTTAACACAATCTAATTGACCATTGTGTATTTATTAATAGGAAATATTATGAGATGTGGAGTAGAGTTTACATTACAATTGCTATGTGTTGTTATGTGACTAATAGTTGATGTGTATGATTATATAATTGTGTAGGGCACGTGAAGTGCAGGTAACTGTAAGCTGTTAAGCTATTATTGGTAAACAACGATCAAGGCAAGTCTTTCGGTTCCTATTTTTTACGTGGACTTGATGAACTATTTTAAATTGCATGATATGTTATGCATGTTGAAATCATGAAATGTTAAAGTCAATATATGACTGCATTGTTTTGGCTAAGTAATGATGATTGAGTAAGGAACTCAATCTTTATATTTGCTATGTGAATTAAAAGCATGTATGCCATGTTACTTTAATGAGATGTATATCGAGCATGTTATTATGTGCTATGTGATGCATGAAAACTGTTTGACTTTGCTCGGCTGTCGAGCTCACTCTTGCAAATAACCACTTTTACAGGTCAAGATTTTAAGGTAAAGATACGTGCTATGTGAGTTATAGAGATCTATATTCACGAAGATTACTTATGTTTTGTGAGAAATGTATTTCATATTTTGAACGTAACATGTTGTTGAATTGTAAGTTGAGCTATCCAATGTATATGGATATTTAGTTATGATGTAAGACTTTGTATAGTCATTTTGTTGTAACGATTCATGATATAAGATTGAATCAAAGAGATGTAATGTAATGGTTGCGATTCAGGGCAAGAAAGAAGGAAATGTATAAAAGTTTTAAATATTCCGCAATTTTATTAAGTTTAACATCGAATAATGATGTATTATTTAGAGGTTGAATGTATGGTTAACGACCGAAGTCGGGATTTAAATGGTATGAATTTTGGGGTCGTTACAATACATATGTATTGAGCATGTAGAACCTACTAGTAAGGTTACTAATGAAAATATGAACTTTTGAGGAGAATGTTAACATACTACTTTGGAAGTTAGAATCTGACTTTTATGAGCATGTTTGATGGTACTTTTAAACTTGCTAAATGTATCATACATATATATCTATTAAGTTAACAGTGTGAAATCAAATTAGAACTAAGTAAAGCACGTTTTCAAAATAATAACTAGAATAGTTACACATGTGTTATGAATACTCACAAGCATGCCTAATATACGTTATATGACTATCTTGTATGTTTAGAGAGCAAGCATGTTAGACTTTGTGGTTTCATGACCTTGAATGGCCTTAACTTGTTGAAATGTTTAACTTAGAACCATGATATGAAAGAAGAAACCTAGATTGACTTGAGAGGCATGAAAAGACCTTAACATGACAAAATATATTGTGTATGAATGTTGCGTTCAAGCCGGACAGAAATCATAAGGCAACAACTAAGTCTTGACTTGGCCAGAGGGCTGCGCAGCTGCGCCAGCCCTAGGCCTAGCCATGGCACAGCTGCGCCAGTCTGGGATCTAAGATAGTGAAATCTGATTTTTGATAGTTAATTTGTAGGATGTCTTTACTGCTAGAAATGGTTTAAAATCTACTAATGTATGTGTATATGTGAGGACTAAGTAATAAGATAGTCTTCTTTTAGATAATGAAAGTTCATGGGTGAAAATACCTTAACCTTGAGCATTCTTAAATTGCTTATGAAATAACTAGATAATTGATTACGTGATAAACATATAAGCTAATTTTGTATCATATATGCATACTTGAATCATGTCGAGCTTGATTAACGAATGTGTTAGCTAATGAACATCTTATGTTTAAAATACGTTATAAATAGGATTCGAAAGTGTTGATTTATTAACGTGGATAATCTACGCTTAAGGAAAGTATCTAAACCTTACGCACTACCTTTATTTTGTGCAAATAGGTATATATTTATGCAAGTATGTTAAACCCTTGCATTACTTTATTCGACCCATATCGTAAGCAAGTTCCCTAAACTTACTCCAATTATTATTGAGCAAGTTCCTTGAACTCTAATATTATTGAGCAAGTATCTTACCTTTGCATTTTCTTTATGCAATAGATATGAGTAAGAAAGTTTTAGAATTATATTATTATTGTACTAGAATATTAACCCTATTGTTATATATGTTATATTCGATCATTGATTATCAACATGGTACTATATTGTAATTCAGATATATATATTCTGTTCGTTATTTTCTAAACATGGTTTTACAAGTGTCCCCAGTTGGATAGTCATTGTATTTAATCGCATGTTGATATATATATATATATATATATATATATATATATATATATATATATATATATATATATATATACACCATTGATCACCAGTATGTATACAATAAGTAAAAGCAATCTAAGCTATTTGATTAGCTAGACATAGATTTAGAAATATTGTTGAATATGATAAAACCCTTTTTGTATCCAACCAAATTGTTTGGTTCGAATTTCCGACTAAGTATGAACATCCCGAACATGGGAAAACTTGTGTGCGCCTAAGGCGGATATGATGAACGAGATTATCGTTCTAGTATGTAGTATTGATCAATATAGGGCATAACGGGCTGATCACCCCCGTGCCCGTAAGTTATGACGGTTTGCGGATGAAGTTCTGCTAGACCTATTCGAATATTGAAAACAATATTCATAGTATGTCACCTTAACCCTATTTATAGTCAGTACGTAGTTTCAAAAATTTGATAGAGAGTTGTTATGTTATTATTATCGGTTCAGATTACTTCACAACTATTGATTCGTTGTAGAAGGGTAGTACCAAGAAAACATTTAATCCTTTTAGCTAATAGTTATAATTATTGTTACTTGCTGGGCACTCAAATGCTTATCCTTGCTTAATTTAAATATTTTCAGTTAAGTATGATCAACCAGAGGGCTCTGCCAGGAACAAAGGAAAAGGAAAGCTGTCAGAATAAGATTGTGTTATCATATGTAATAGCTAGACTTAAATAAGATAATAATATTTATTAAGTATCATGTAATGAATGTTTTAAGGCCGCGTACCTGGGAATAGACTCTGATGCATATGTAAATTAAATTTGGTATCTATATTATTGTTATTATTATTAGTATTATTCAGCTCATAGAAATGGTATTGTGAAGCACTGAGTTCGGATTTCAAGTACCTGAATTTGAGGCGTCACATGAATAGTAACTCGTGAATAGTAACTGGATGAATAGTCACCCATGAATAGTATCCCGGTGAAAATATTGATATTTAATAAGAAAGTTCATATCAATATTCCAACGAAATGATACTGGATGAAGCCCAAACCTAAAGGATATTCCACTAATTTCAAGGATTATAGAAGCAATACTTACCATAGTAAGTTTAGATTTAATAATATGAAAAGAAATATCATACGAAACTGCAAATGGATTTTCACCTGTCATACGGTACGTAATCCGCGTAGGCAGTTTATTCCGATAAATTGAAGGATGAATACGAAAAAAATAGTATTCCTTATGAATACGAAAGAAATAATACCCCTTACCTTAGTAGAAGACTGGATACTGCAATAGTGAAGTAGCAGAATACTCTTCTTCTTGCTCTCTATAGTTTCTCTTGTGAGTCTCAGTGAATTGGTGAGAATGAAAGAAGAATTAAGCTTCTATTTATAGGAGAAATGACTAAATAGTAACTAATTCACGAACGGTCCAGATTAATTTACTATTAGAACGGACGGTCCAGATTGATTACTATTAAAACCACAATCGACGGTCCAGATTGATTTACTTTGAAAACCACCACCGACGGACCAGATTGATTTACTTTTAAAATCACCACCGACGGTCCAGATTGATTTACTATTAGAACGGATGGTCCAGATTGATTACTATTAAAATCGCAACCGACGGTCCAGATTGATTTACTTTTAAAACCACCACCGACGGACCAGATTGATTTACTATTAAAACCACCATCGACGGTTCAGATTGATTTACTATTAAAACCACCATCGACGGTCCAGATTGATTTACTATTAAAACCACTACCAATGATCCAGATTGATTTACTATTAAAACCACCACCAATGGTCCAGATTGATTTAACTTATTACACTTTAGTACCCCTAAAGTTTTCCAATTTTGCATTATTCCTCTCTAAATTTTGTAATTCAATAAACACATTCTTAATACTTAAACAATTATTCATCATTAATATTATTACTCACAACATTTAACCACCAGATCATTCTCAGGAAAGAGGGGACTTTCGGATAAGGATTTCTCCCAATTGGTGCGCAATTAGGTGACCAAACCTCTTCTCGACAGAACTTTCTAGATATCGTCAATATTACAAATAATAATATGAATAACTTTGTTGTCTCAATTATTGATTTAATAATATAAAATATTATGCAGATGATACTGTGACAATAATTGAATCAAATAATGTGAGATACTATGGAACAATTACTGTAGCAATAATTGAGTAAACTGAGTGGCTTCTTACGTAAATGTCAATAATCAATACCATATGCTACTATATAACCATGTGTATTACTGTACTTTTACCACCGGGTAGTTTAACAGTTTAACGGTAAAACTTTCATCGTTATTTTTTATAAAAAGATATTTCTGTCGTTTTCTAACTACGACAATACTTCCGTTGTGGGGTCCACCAATGATTGTGTCCTCAAACGAATATTCCCTGACAAAAAGAATATTCCCTGACCAAACGAATATTCCCCGACACAACGAATATTTTATATCAATTTGCTTACTTTGTAAAAATTTTCACATATCACCCTTAAATTAAACCATTTATTAACTATAATAATAATTATAAGAAAATTGAATACTTTCATTTAAAAAAAATCGGGGTCTTACAATCTCCCCTCCTTATAAAATTTCACCCTCGAAATTTACATACGTATCTGGTATGCCGAAGAGATGAGGATACCTCGTCAGATTCTAACTCTTGAGGTATAACCTTTGAGTGTAGAATATGTTCCTTCTTATCCAATATTTTAATATGTACTTCTTCATATGTTAAATCTTTTGCTATCTCGTCTAGTTTTAATTCAATAATGTGGTTCGGGCCGTCCACATATTTACGTAACATCGATACATGAAAAATGTTATGAGAACGAGACATACTTGACGGTAATGCGAGTCTATAAGCCACAGTTCATACTCAATCGAGTATTTCAAATGGACCAATTAAATCAAGGATTGAGATTTCCTCTTTTCGTCAATTCTTGCTTCTAGAATAACGTCTTCTTGAACCTTCTTCTTCACATTCATCATCTTTGAGTCTGTAGCTTGAGCGACTTTAACTTTATCGATTAAAGTCAGTTCTAATCGTATATTTGCTATCTTCACGTAGGTTCTTAGAGTCTTTAACTCTATCTCCATCCTTAGTAAGTCATACGAAATGGGTCTTTGTGTTAACAATATCGCACTTGTAAACACATACGATCTTCTACTCAACGCGTCAGCTACCATGTTTGTTTTTCCACGATAATATTGAATGGTATGGTAGTAATCTTCAATAGCTCGAGCCAACGTCTTTGTCGCATGTTACGTTCATTTTGGATGAAGAAGTATTTGAGAGTTTTGTACTGGGTTTAAGGTCGATACAAAATTCAATTTCACGCTTTGGGGTCGGCCAGGAAGTTCTTCAGGGAATACGTCAGTAAATTTATTAACAATGGAAATATCATTCCAATCTGACATATTTTTGTTTAAATCTGTGACATGGGCTAGGAAAGTTTGACATCCGTTTTTCAATAAACAAATAGCTTTATGGTTTGATATGACAGTGATTGACTTTAGTGGTTTGGTCACTTGAATTCTCATAATAGGTTGGTTAGGAATATGAAAGGTAACAACCTTACGAAAACAATCAATTTTTGCATGATGAGTAGTTAACTAATCAATCCCTAAAATCACATCAAACACAAGTATTTTTAAGGAAATAAGATCGATAGGTAACGTGCGGTTACCGATTTGAATCAAACAAGACGTATAAACAGTGGATGTAATGAAGGTTTCTCCCAACGGAGTTTCAACAGATAAGTCAAAGTCTAATTTCTCCGGAGTCAAATTTAAACATTGAGCGCAAGTAGGAGAAATAAAAGAATGGGTAGAACCAGTATCAAATAAAGTATAGACTTTGCTAGAGTTTATGATTAGCTTACCCGTGATCACCTCGTTTGGATTCCTCGCTTTTTGGGAGGTTGCGACAAACGCTCTCCCTTGAACTACCGGTTTTGTATTTTTTGGGACGGCCTTTGATGCCTCCATCCCAACTGGACTTTACTTTGGTGCACGACAAAATCGGGCTAGGTGACCTTCTCTTCCATAATTGTAACATGCTTTGGACTGCTGCGTATAGTTTGGACTGATGTGTCCCTCCCCTCCGTATTTGTAACATACGACCGACGGTCGTTCTCCTTCCTTAACAACAGGTGCTGGTATTGACGTCTTTCCATCATTATTGAATCTCCTCTTCTTGAAATTTTCACTTCTATTATCTTGGCCAAGATTACCACCGGAGTGGTTACCATTTCTGGCATATTGATTCCCTCCACATTTGTTGTCACCGCTTCTATAACTGCTACCACTGGTATTATCGACTTGCTGGTTGCTTTCTCTTGGTTGGGTCAACTTATTATCACGCTCCAATAATTGAGCCCTATTTACAGCATCTTAATACAAACACAGTTTATGAGAAATTAGGTATTGACGTATCTCGGGTTTCAAACCTCTTAGAAACATCTGTTTCATTCTCTCCTCATTATCAACCAAGTGGGGCAAAAACTGGGACAACTCAGCAAACTTTGATTCGTACTGCGACACAGCCATATTGTTTCGCTCCAACTTGATAAACTCCACCTCCTTCATGTGACGAATACTTTTGGGAAAGTACTTGTCGTTGAACAGCTCATGGAATTTCTCCCAAGACATTTTGAGTGCGGCAGGCTGAGTACGCTTTACTGATTCCACCAGTAATCTACCTCTCCTCTCAACATGAAGGTGAAAAAGAGAACCTTTTGCTCCTCAGAGCATCCCAAGACTTCGAATATCTTGGTGATCTGCTTTATCCACGTCTTTACCTTAAGTGGTTCTAGCTTTCTCCAAAACTCCGATTGTCCAAGCTCCTTGAATTGCTTAGCGGTGACCATCTGTGAGTTGCCAGTGTTTCCACCTGCATTTTGAACACGAGCCGCTCTCGCCTGATGTTGCATGAATTGCATAAATCTCTAAACATCTCATCTTTTATCATTTGATCGGTGTTGCTGTTTATCTGAGGATTATTTTCTTCCTGTTGCACATTATCCTAGGTATTGATCATTGGTGACTCAACAGTCTCATGTGCTTCATTGTTGATCTCAACATTTTCAGATGCCATTTTCAAACACTGCCACAAAACAAGGGTTAATTGACATGTCACATATTATCCATATACTTTGATCGACCAATTAAATACCAAATAAACTTAGGTGGGTAATACTAGAGAAAGAATTCCCCGTCTCTCCCCTTCTAGTTCTTGTCTCACATCTCAGCCAGGGATCATATCCCTAAGCTTTAATACCAACTGTGACCCGCATCCAAGACTTGGATAGCACCTCACAATGATACCTATCAACTTGCCACTGTTACTCACGGCATCCCCTACGGAAAGTCTGGCTTCGGTGCATCCCAAGACTTTGAAGTCACCAGATAAAGGCTCGGGGCTCTTTTCTATGGCTTTGATACCAATTGTGACGCCCCCAAAATAGGTATACATTACCCATCTTGGGTTGCCAAATACATGGTACATAATACAAATACAAACTTAATTATACAACAAGAGTTGAGAGTTTTTACACGAATATTGTCTCATAGACAATATCCAAACTCAAATTCAATCCTCATTACATTTATTATCACACTAAATACTGATGATTACTAAAACAGCCATCTCGGACCATCACTCCATTCCCCGACTAGTCCCGGCTATGTTCTCATTTCCTGAAGAGAATAATGAAAGCAAAAGGGTGAGCTCAACTAGCCCAATAAGAAATATTATGACTAAGATAATGCAGAATAAGTTATCATTAGCCTTCAACAATGTTAAACTGATAAAATATAATAGACAACAAGTTTAACTACAGCGGAACAAGTAATCCATTAGAAGAGTCAAGTAGAGCATGATATCTACTATCTTCTATGATTTAAAAAGGTTTTTATCAACTTTATTGCTGAGACTCAGCTTAATAAATAAACCACATCATCGAATCATCCCTGCACTACGGGCCAATGATATTCATGTAATCATCAATGGTCATGATTATACCAAATAATCCCTGGTCATAATCATACCAACCACTGTCCCTCAATGCACTATAGGCCTATGATGACCTTTACCGCATCATTTGTAACATTACGGGTCATAATTATACCGAATGATCCCTAGTCATAATCATACTAATCAACAGTCCATATATGCACGTAAGTCAAAGATGACTTTCATCACAATATAAGCATGATGATGATGATAATGATATAAGAATTCAATTAAAATAAAACACAGGATAAATTTTAAAGATTTATAATTTAATTTATCAAGAATTCAATAATGTCTAAATTGTCAATATGATACTGCTTTGTGAAGTAAAATTTAAGAATAATATCCATGTATCAAAAATAATTTGGACAGAAAAGAAATAAAATTTTCGGTGAATAGTACCCCGTGAATAGTACTTTGGGAATAGTACCCTATGAATAGTATTCCGACATAAAAAGTGCCCCGAATACCCGAGTGAATAATATTTAAGTGAATAGTAATTGGGTGAATAATAACCCATAAATAGTAACTCGTGAATAATACCCCGGCACGAAAAGTGCCCTGAATACCAGAGTGAATAATATTCTAGTGAATAGTAATCGGGTGAATAGTAACCCGCGAATAGTACCCCGATGAAAATATTAATATTTAATAAGAAAGTTCAAATCAATATTTCAACGAAACGATACTGGATGAAGTGCAAAACTCAAGGATATTCCACTAATTTCAAGGATTATAGAAGCAATACTTACCATAGTAAGTTTAGATTTAAGAATATGAAAAGAAATAACATACGAAACTGTAAATGGATTTTCACCTGTCTAACGGTACGTAATCTGCGTAGACAGGTTATTCTGACATATTAAAAGATGAATACGAAAAAAATAGTATTCCTTATGAATACGAAAGAAATAATACCCCTTACCTTAGTAGAAGACTGGATACTGCAATAGTGAAGTAGCAGAATACTCTTCTTCTTGCTCTCTATAGTTTCTCTCTCTATAGTTTCTTTTGTGAGTCTCAGTGAATTGGTGAGAATGAAAGAAGAATTAAGCTTCTATTTATAGGAGAAATGACTAAATAGTAACTAATTCACAAACGATCCAGATTGATTTACTATTAGAACGGACGGTCCAGATTGATTACTATTAAAACCACAACCGACGGTCCAGATTAATTTACTTTTAAAACCACCACCGACGGTCCAGATTGATTTACTATTAAAACCACCACCTACGGTCTTGATTGATTTACTATTAAAACCACCATCGACGGTCCAGATTGATTTACTATTAAAACTACCATCAATGGTCTAGATTGATTTACTATTAAAACCACCACCAATGGTCCAGATTAATTTAACTTATTACTCTTTAGTACCCATAAAGTTTTCCAAGTTTACATTATTCTCCTCTAACTTTTGTAATTCAATAAACACATTCTTAATACTTCAACAATTATTCATCATTAATATTATAACTCACAATATTTAACAACCAAATCATTCCTAAGAAAGAGGGGGCTTTTCGATAAGGATTTCTCCTTATTGGCGCGCAATTAGGTGACCAAACCTCTCCTCGATAGAACTTTCTAGACATCGTCAATATTGCAAATAATAATATGAATAACTTTGTTGTCTCAATTATTGATTTAATAATATAAAATATTATGCAAATGATATTGTGACAATAATTGAATCAAATAACGTGAGATACTATGCAACAATTATTGTAGCAATAACTGAGTAAACTAAGCGGCTTCTTACGTAAGCATCAATAACCAATACCATGTGCTACTATGCAACCACACGTATTACTGTACTTTTACAACCGGGTAGTTCAACAATTTAACGGTAAAACTTTCGCCATTATTTTTTATAAAAAGATATTTCTGTCATTTTTTAACTACGACAATACTTCCGTTGTGGGGTCCACCAATGATTGTGTCATCGAACGAATATTCCTTGACAAAAAGAATATTCTCCGACCAAACGAATATTCTCCGACACAATGAATATTTTATATCAACTTGCTTACTTTGCAAAAAATTTCACATATCACCCTTAAATTAAACCATTTATTAACTAGAATAATAATTATAAGAAAATTAAATACTTTCATTTCAAAAAAATTCGGGGTCTTACAAATATAATATCACAAGGTTGAAATATCACAATACAGTCTCCAAGATAGTTTAGGGTATTAGAATAATATCGTGAACAATGAGTATCAACAATTCTCGAATCCAATCTTTGGAATATGAAAGGATAGTTCAATATAGATCAATAATATATATGAATTCAAAGGCTATCAATGTATCTAACGGGATAAAACAAATTATACTGAGCTGTCACTAAGGACTATTGAACATCTACTAAAATTACCAATATTAAATTGATAACCCAAAAATCAAGTACTATAGATGATCAGTCTACAATACTCTAAGTTATGCATAACACCACAGTAATAAACTATTCACGTGTTGGGGTTTCCAACAACATACACTCCCCTAATCATAAGGGTTGTTCAACTCAGTTTTCAAGATTTCTACACCAGTCAATTAGTTTGGACAGTTTTATAAACATTCATATAGTCTAGCCGAATCAATGACATAGACCTCTTTCACAATATTCAAGAACAATACCAAGTTCAACATGAATAATAGTTTTCACAAGAGTTTTAAACATACTAGCTCAATTGAACGAATAAGTAGGATAACTTGCATTCAAGAGATAAGCTTACGATATACATTGAATAAAGTAAAGCAAGGATTTAGGATACTTTCACAATAAAAGTAGGGTTCAGATACTTGCACAATATAAAGGATAGTTCAGATACTTTCCTTAAGCATAGATTATCCTCGTTAAGAAATCAATACTTTCGAATCCTATTTATAGTGTATTATAAGTATAGGATGCCCATTAGTTAAATGTGCTCATGCTTGATATGTAAGTTTAAATGCATACTTAAACATTTAACTTAGTTGTATACTGTCCATATACTTCATTCTACACCTTGCATACTTATAATACAAAATCAGTTTATAAGTCACCATGAAATTAAATAACATAGTCTTTAATCGTTGCTATATAGTTTGCAATTACTTTTTGGACTTATCACTTGAAAGTCTATAATCACATCATTAAACATTTACTCCTATCATCTAGCATGCTTCTTAACACATTGGACATGTACTGGTCATATAATACATGCTAGAGTAATAATACAAGTATGCAACTCCTACAAACTAATAGCAAAAAACTGATCCTACTGCAGCGTGGCGCGGCCGCACCTAATTTGTACTAAGGAGACGCGCGGCCGCGCAACTCCCAGTTCAAACGAGGGCTGAGCAATCACTTGCTTGGCCTAGCTTGCCCATCCTTACCCACATAACATATATTGACATGACAAGGGTCCTTTCATATCTTTTAAGTTCAGTCTTGGTCCTTTCTTTCATAATATGGGTCTAAGTTGGACATCTCAATTAGTTAAGGTCATTCAAGGTTATGAAACCACAAAGTTTAACATGCTTGAATCTTAAACATATAAGGTAGTCATATAACTCATATTAGACATGCTTGTGAGTATTCATATCATATATATATAATTAACATCTTTTTGCTTTGAAAATATGCTTCGTTTATGCTTCACTTGAAATACGACACTTAAGTATGATTATATATCAATATTTATGATACATGAGTGAGTCTAAGAGTATCATCAAACATGTTCACAAATATCAGATTCTAACTCTAAAGGTAGCACGTTAACATTCACATTTAAGTTCGCATTTTCATTAGCAAAGCTTACTACAAGGTATAACATGATCATGCTTCAATATGAAGTCCATACACGTAAGTTAGTATGTCCAACATGCATTCTAAAACTATACTAACATGCTTGGAAGGTCAGAATATCAAAACAAATATAATAAGTCAATGTCCATTTTGAAACTCTAAGTTTCCATTAGCATGTTATCGATGTCATTAAGTATGTTCCACTACTTTACTTACTATACATTTGGCTCGCATGCTTGCGTACAAATGAAATCAGACCACACTAACATATCTTCAAGTTAGAACTTTAAGGTACACATGGTCTACCGAGTTTGCACTTTAAAAGCTTAAGTTTTCTTTTGAAATCAAGCTAGCTAAGTAATTATATGAAAGGCAACATAACTAGTATGCCAAGGACTGAAATAAGCTTAACTAAGTTGTATTAGCATGCTCCATAAACTAGATATCATAAAAATAATCAACAGAATCTGTAGAGGGACGCGGGCGTGCGCCATTTGTACTAGGGATACACACGGCTCCCGTTCCAGTCCAAAGACTTCGCAGCCTCGGCAGATAACAAGCTGAATACCAATTTTCTTCACCAATTCGACTGTAACCAAGCCACATTGCATACTAAACATGTTAATAAGCCTATATAACAATTATATAAGTGTTATACAACCCAATCACAATATAACTAGGCATAATTAAGAAATTGATAATTCAAGAACTCAAACTCATTTGACAAAGAATGAAATGGAAAATAAGGAAATGGGGTTATACCTTTGCAATATGAAATGGACTTATTGCTAAATGGAGTCCCAATTCCTTAGAATACTTATATGTTCTCAATCTCACACTCAATGAAATTCCCAGCAATGGAAAAATGGAAGGAGAGTTCATACTTATAGGAAACCCAATACACAGACAATGAAATTTTTCACTAAATCAAACTCATGGATGAAAGGATTGCATGAAGGGTAACAAGGAGTTGGTAAATTGTTGTTGAAATTCATCATAATTTCCACTCCTCCCATAATCATCATCTAGAAAGCTTGGAAGAAAGAAAAAAAAATAGGCCTTAGCCTCTATGTGATTCACGTGGCTGAGAAAATGCGAGCAAATGAGACACTAGTTTTGGGACAAGCCAATTAACTCAGCACTCTTGTACACTTATACAAATTCCTACTCTTGTGTTATATTTTATATACACATTCTCCATACATGAGCTATATCCTAATGCCACAATGTAGTTTAATATTTCAAGGTAGTAGATGTTATGCAACATACATATAACCCATGTACATTTTATTTTAATGTCTACCCACATGTATATTGTCACATACACATTTCATGATATATTTATACCATATAGTTTCAATAAATCTTAATACATAGTTACTATATATGGTATAGTCACATAAGTGTCACACCACTCTATATAATGTAGTTGTATTTTATATTTTTAATTATTGCTCATATGCACATAACATTCAATCTAATATTATTATATTAATAACTTACGTATTTGTTTTATGTCAAATAAATAAATTATTCATCTTATTGATTAATTAACAATAATACTAATTAATCCATTCTTCATTGATTAATGTAATCATTGATCTTTATAACATTTAATTATCTATAAACATGTTGCTAACAATAATAATCACATCCCATTAATTATTCACCATTAACAATTAATTAATATTTTACAATAACAGTTAACAATTAATATTAATTAATTGTTCACTTGATAATTCATTCGTTGATTAATATTATCATTAATAGTTTCCATCACTGTGCCACACAAGGCTTTCAACGAGTTCATCATATCTCAACTCCATACATTTCCAATTATTCTATTATTTAATATAGTCGAGTTAACTCATCTCGTAACACAAAACCATTTATATTCAAATAAATATTTATTTCCATTAATATACCTATTTATTAAGACGTGGAAATTCACGGGTATTACATCCTCCCCCTTATAAAAATTCCATCCTGGAATTGCTACAAGGTTACACAAACAGATGAGGATAATCCATCATCATCCTATCTTCTAATTCTCACGTAGCCTCCTCGACATCGTGGTTACACCAAAGTAATTTTACAGAAGAAATGACTTTGTTCCTTAAAGTTTGCTCTTTCCTATCAAGAATTTGGACAGGAATTTCTTCGTACGCTAAATTCTTCTCCACTTGAATGGGTATACAACACCCATTCTGAGTCGTCAAGTACATGGTACAGAAACAACTACAACTTCATTATTACAATTGTCGTGCAAAATACGACAACACATATGCTGTGAGTTTAAATATAAATATTGTCTTCTAGATATTATTTAAATTCAAATAAGTTCTAATTACAATTATTATCACAATATTTTACAAAATAGTGAGGAATACTAAAACAACTATCTGAAAATATCACTCCACACCCTAACTAGTTCCCACTATATTCTCTCCTCCTGAGAAGAAAAATGGAACGAAAAGGAAAAGGGTGAGCTCAACTATCCCAGTAACAAATATTATGACTATGATAATGAACAACCATTTATCAATAGCCTTCAACAAATCAGATAAAATATAATGGACAACAAGTTTTAGATCATTATTCGCAGCGGAAATAACAATTCATTTGAAGTGTTAAGTAGAGAATGAAATCTACTATCTTCTATGATTTAAAAGTTCATCATCTATATTTTATCCCTGTAACATCAATCAATATACATCTTAAACCAAATATTCATCTTTGCACTACGGCCAAAGATATTCATTTGTATCACCAGTTGGTCATGTTCATCTCAACACATGTTTATTTTTGCACTACAAGCCAAAGATATTCATCATGCAATCATTCATCTTTGCACTATAGGCTAAAGATATTCATCAAGTATCACCATTTAAGACTGAAGATGATGAAAAATATTTTAAAGAAACGAATCTAGTGAGATAAAATGACAAAGATTAGGGATTCGTACTTTAGATAATCCAAGTTCAAAAATACTCCATAATAAACCATACTGGAGTAAAATTCAAGAATGAAGATCAAAACATGGATACAATCAAAGATATTAACCATAATAGACATCTTGGACAAAGAAGAGAAAATTTCATTTTACCTGTGAATAGTGCTGTATTTGTGAATAGTGTCGTATACGTTAATAGTGTCGTATACGTGAATAGTAACCCCGGCACAAAAAGGTAGAAATTCCACAAAAAAAAATCATACTTCGTGAATAGTACTCGTGAATAGTACCATATTCGTGAATAGTGCCGTATACGTGAATAGTAACATCGACATGAAAAGGTAAAAAATTTACAATAAAATTCATATCAATATTTCAGCATAATGATATTGAACAAAATGACATCATTTACGAAGAAAATAACATTCCTTACCTCAAAAGAACAATACTTCTGACTAAAATATCAGGTATAAGGCTGAAGGAAACTTGTACTGAATAGCAATTCTCAAAGTATCTAAATACTCACAAAATACGCTCGATAATATATAGAGAGAAAACTTATGATTCTGGTGTGATTTTCAATTCTAACTAAGCACCTTATTTATAGAAAAATGCTTATAACGCCAAAGTAGACTAACCTGCTACCTGATGGCTTTATTTGCTACTATTCACACACACCACTTTTAAAATAAAATTTAAGCACATTTTTCACCAACCAAAAGTGGGGCCCACCCATTCTAGGAAATTTCCAAAATGTTTTAAATTTAAACAATAATCAGCAACTTCAATAATTCATAATAAATAGCTCTTTTATAAGAAAAATTCAAATCTCATGTTTATTCCATAGAAAATTTAATTCTCTACAACTTTATAGAAGAAAGTTTTTCCAAATTCCAAATAGAAAATGTCTGAAATCCACATACGGACGATTTTTAATACCTCCATTCCGATAAAAAACTGATAAAACATATCATCATTAATTCTTTCATTCATAACCACATAAAAAATAAATATTTCCTTATCATATAAATCAATAATTAATTATTCACAAATTATATTACAGAATCACAATTATGACAATCATGTCGTTTCGAGGAAAGAGGGGGCTTTTCGATAAGAATTTCTCCTTACTGGCACGCAATTAGGTGACCAAACCTCTTTCCTAGACAGAACTTCCTTAGATATTGCCAATAATACTATCTAATAATATTATTCAAATAATATAAATTATTGATCTGATAATGGGAAATATTGTGCAGTGATAATTGTTGAAACAACAATAATATAAAATATAAATGTAGCAATTATTGAATCAATAAAATAAAATACTGAACAGTAATTACTGTAACAATTATTGAGTAGTGCCTTCTTACGTAAGAATCAATAATTCAAAAATACTGTGTAATACTGTGTGCTACTGTGCAACCACGCGTATTACTCTATTTTAACCACCAGGTATTCCAACAGTGTTAACAGTAACAATTACGCCATTATTTATAAAAACTCCAACTTGTCATTTTCTTTATCCGACAGTTTTTCGTTATGGGGCCCACAAATGGCTGCGCCGTAGTACGATTATTCCCCTATAGCAAGAATATTTCACGACCAAACGAATATTCTCCGACAACAATGAATATTTTATAACCACTTGCTTATTTTGTAAAATTTGCACATTTCACCTATAACCAAAGCATTATATCAAATTAACACCTTATTATTCAAAATAATAATTAGAGGAAATTTGATTTTATTTATAAAAAGTTGGGGTCTTACAACCTCCCATCCTTATGAAATTTCGTCCTTGAAATTGACTTACGTACCTGGTGTTTCGAAAAGGTGAGGGTACCTCGCTTTTATTTCCGATTCTAACTCCCAGGTCATTTTCTCAATAACATAGTTCCTCCATAAAACTTTAACTTGTAGTATAAACTTTGTGCGTAGGACATGCTCTTTCCTATCCAAGATCTTGACAGGTACCTCCTCGTACGTTAAATCATCGGCTATCTCGTCTGGTTCTAATTCAATAATGTGGTTTGGGTCTTTAACATATTTACGAAGCACATATATGTGAAAAACATTATGAATACGAGACATGCTTAGAGGTAATACGAGTCTATAGGCCACATTTCCTATTCGGTCAAGAATCTCAAATGGACCAACAAATCGTGGATTGAGCTTTCCTCTCTTCCCAAATCTTGTAACTCCCTTCCATGGGGAAACACGTAATAATACATGATCCCCAATAGTAAATTCCACTTCCTTTCGATGAAGATCCGCATAACTCTTTTGTCGATCCTGTGCCGTTTGTATACGTTGTCGGATCATTTTTATCTTCTCTGTAGTCATATGTACCAACTCTGGTCCCAACAACGTTGCTTCTCCCACCTCATCCCAACATACTGGAGAGCAACACTTTCATCCATACAATGCTTTGAATGGAGCCACACCTATACATGCCTGATAACTATTGTTGTAGGAGAATTCCATCTATGGTAGGTACTTATCCCAACTCCCTTCGAAATCTAGGACACAGAGTCTTAATAGATCTTCAAGAGTTTGAATAGTCCTTTCTGATTGCCCGTCCGTTTGAGGATGGTATATCGAACTGAATTGTAAATCCGTGCCTATAGCTTTCTGCAACCTAACTCAAAATCGTGAAGTGAATCTTGGGTCACGATCCGAAACTATGGATACTGGCATGCTATGCAATCTAACAATCTCATTCACGTACATACGAGCAAGACGTTCAAGGGAATAAGTCTCCCGTATCAGTAAGAAATGAGCAGACTTGGTTAATTTATCAACAATAACCTAAATCGCATCTATGCCTTGAGAAACATTGGGAAGACCCGTAACGAAATCTATGGTAATGTGTTCCCACTTCTATTTCAGAATCTCAAGTGATTGCAATGGACCCTTTGGCGCTTGACGCTCCGCCTTTACACGTTGACAAGTTAAACACCTCGAGATAAACTCCGTGATCTCTCTCTTCATATTGCTCCACCAAAATGTATGTCAAAGATCATGATACATTTTGGTACCCACATGATGGATTGCAAATGGTGTGTTATGTGCCTCCATCATGATTCTATACTTCAAGTCAGAATCATTAGGAACACAAAGTCTGGAGTTAACTCTAAGTATTCTTTCTTCATCGATTCTCGCTTCTGGAATAGCTGTGACACCCCCAAATCTAGATACTTCATTACCTCAAGATTTAGTGTTCACGTAATAAAAACATTCATATCTAACTACCCAATCATAATAAATTGAATAATAAAAACCCATACAGGATTACTTTAATAAAAACATTATCTCCCAGGTTATCTAACCTTTAATTACAATCATTCAAATGCGAAAATTGAATTATTACATCACATCATTATTAAAAGTCTGTCATCATAACGATAAAGTAAAATTACAAGTCTTCATCACTTGTATATTTTTCCCTTTCCTTTGCTAGTTGAAGGCTCATCTACTTTCTCAACTTTAGCTGCAATGAGTGTATAGATATGCAAGAGTGAGTAAAATAATTGCTCACTGGATACAACAATGAATTAACAGAAAATTAATAATAATAATTGCCAACGAATATGCTCATCAAGTTTGAATAATACTCCAACAATGATAATCAAAAATTGGAATCCAAAATATGGAATATATATAACTGAGGGTCATAAGATCATGAACTATGTCCACAGTTGTGAGTAATCTTTCAACTCCAACTTTAACAGTCATAAGACTATAAGGACTCGGCGTACTTAGGGGGATCAGCCCTTCGTACAATGTATTATGCACAAATATTTTAACGCTACGCGTAAATTATCCCCTAATAATAATAGGGTTGTTCATCCCAGTATTTAGAGTACACGTCCGCACCAAAGAAAGTTTGGTTTGGATAAGCTTTCAAGGGAAATTGAAGTTTAACGAACATCAACTAGAGGACTAGTTGAATCAATAGTGTTTGATAATCACAACAGATGTTTAATAACAACATAACATAGAACAATTGAGAATCACAAATGAACTGATTATACATATTAAATTCATGCTTGAAATAACTATAGAGCATATGTATTCAACAAATGAATAAAATGGTAAACCTTTACTTGAGCAATAAATTAGAAATGAAATTATTGAACGTACGTTAACTAATAACAAGCTGGAAACTAAAAACTTGCCCAACATGGTATTACCGCATCCAAAGAATTAAAACAGTTTAATAATAAAGACGAGAGTTCAAAAGCTACGTTCATTATGCAATAATAGAATTTAAGAAACTTGCTTAATTGTAAACAAGTTAGAATGAATCAATCACATGAGAATTTGAAATAATGTTAGAGTTAAAGTTTGCTCGAATGAATTTTAGGAACAATTGACATATTAATAACAGTTAAGATGAAAAAAAACTTGCTCAATCAAAAGAATAAATTTACACAATGTAATAATATAACTAACTCAACGAAAGTGTAGAGTTAGAAAACTTTCTCAAAGTAACAAGATAGGGTTTAGAAACTTGCCTTGAGCGAAAGCTATAAAATTAAACTCACGATCACCTACACATAATTTTAGAACCACAATACCTATTAGATATGCTAACATACCATAACTTGATCATTACCATTTACATTTCAGAAATTTTAAGTGTTTTACTTCGCAACACTTGTTTAACTTTCATCATGTATACTAAATTATCACATAACACATTTTTTTGATTTACTAATCATTTTTGCAACTTTGAATTTATAATACACATAACACCACTATGAGTTAGCCTTGTTGTTACATATTGGACACAGTACCATAACCTTTAGCTAAGCCACAACGAACGACCAAAGTCTGCAGAATTGGCATACTTCAGTGTCCGGAAATGGGCACTCGCGCGTCCGTGCGAGTTTTGTATTGGGAGGCCACGCGGCAGCTGCGCGCCCGCGCGACACACAGAACTCAGTTTTTGCAGAACAGAGCTTCGACACTTTTCTTAAGCCAACTAACACAAATTTTACCCGCCAAATAGTGGTAATAACACGTAAGATAAATATAACAGTATTAGAAACATCTTTGCTAACATTTACAACCAATTAGGATAATTTATCAACAACTAGAACTATTTTAATTTCTCAATTTTCATGTTTTTCATAAAAACTCAATTTTCTTGATATTCATTCTAAAAATCATCACTGTGAATTCAATACTTGACCAAATCATCTCATTCAAATTATGTTACGTTCGTAACAAACTTGCATAAACAAAACTCAATTATCATCTTAGTATGCAATTTGACCATCAAAATTGGTACTTACATAGTTACATATGAAAACATAAACACTGACATCATTTTCTTTTACTATTATCTGAAAATTAACATGCAATTTTCTTATTTGACATAAACTCTAGCATTATAAACATATACAATTACAATTACCAACTATATAAATCCACAATTTAACAATTGCTTATTATAGAACATGAGAAACAAATACATATATATTATCACAGTTATGAACATACCTTTTGTTGCTTGACATAATTTTTTGCTAAATACACTGTATTTGATGTGAAAATTTCCTAGACTCCTCTCCAATTCTCTCTCAAGAAATTCTCATTTTTCTCAGAGTTCTCAGTATCACAACACAGACCAACTTAAGCGTAAAAACCCAAAGTGAATAATTAGCGTAAACAAAAGAAACTGATACACCTTAAAACACATAAATATAATAACAGTTACAAAAATAAACGTATATATTATAATTATATTATACTTATTATTTTATATTTTTTATTTATTTTAAAAATCTAGAAATTCCAAAAGCCATAAGGCTTGTTTGGCAAAAACTTTTTAAGTTTAAAGAATTAAATTACTCAAGCCTTGTTTGGTTAAAAACTAAATTAAACCCTTTTTTAATTTATTTTAATAAACACTTTAGTTTATAATTATAATCACATACTATATTTTAATTAAATATAGCATTTTAGCAAATATCACAAAATTATAATTTCCATTATAACTTTATTTAATATACAATCTAAATTATTAAATCAAAACAACAATAGACATATCAAATAAATATTTATTCAATAATAATCACATTCATTAAATATTTATATAAATTAATAAATATTTAATATTACATTTAAAATTCTGGAATGTTACATTATTCCCTCCTTAAAAGGATTATGTCCTCAGAATCACAATTCAAATAATCAAATCGTTATATTCCCCCTACTTATAAAGATTATGTCCCCAAAATCGAAGACACGGACTAAACAAATAACTAAGGATAATTTTTCATCATATTAGCTTCGAGTTCCCACGTAGCCTCTTCGACATTGTGGTTCCTCCATATCACCTTCAAAGAAGGTATCACTTCATTCATGAGCACTTGTTCTTTCCTATCGACTATCTGGATAGGAATCTCTTCGTAAGACAAATCTTTACTGAACTGCAACGGTTCATACTCAATTAGATGCTTGTAATCAGGTTTATACGGTCGCAACACCGACACATGGAAAATGTTATGCACATGCTCCAATTCTGGAGGTAAACCTACCTCATAAGCTACTTCTCCCACTCGTCGCAAAATTTCGAAAGGTCCAATAAACCTAGGGCTGAGCTTTCCTTTCTTGCCGAAACGAATTTTCCCCTTCCAAGGAGAAACTTTCAGGAACACGAAACTTCCTACTTTAAATTCACGATTCTGCCTATGTTGATCATCATACTTTTTATGTCGATCTTGAGCAGCTACCAGTCTTGCTCTGATGAGTTTGATAACTTCAGCGGTCTGATGTACCAGTTCTGGGCCTAACAGTTGACGCTCACCAACTTCATCCCAGCATAGTGGAGTTCTGCACTTTCTGCCGTATAATGCCTTGTACGGTGGCATACCAATGCTTGCATGATAACTATTGTTATATACAAATTCCACCATCGGTAGATGATCATCCCAGTTTCCTTTGAAATCCATGATGCACGCTCTAAGCATATCTTCAAGCATCTGGATCGTTCTTTCTCTTTGCCCATCGGTTTACGGATGATAGGTTGTACTCATTTTCAGTTATGTTTCCATGCATTCTTGTAGTCTCTTCTAGAAATTTGATGTGAACCTTGGATCTCTGTCTGATACAATTGACACTGGAACTTTATGTCTTGAGACGATCTCTTTAACGTATAGCTTCGCTAGCTGATCAAGATTAAATCTAATCTTTATTGGCAAAAAGTGTGTAGACTTCGTTAATCTGTCCATTATCACCTATATCGCATCGTATCCTTTTTGGGTAGTTGAAAGACCAACCACAAAATCTATTGTGATGTGCTCCCATTTCCATTCCGGTATTTCCAATGGTTGAAGTAATCTGCTTGGTTGTTGATGCTCGGCCTTCACTTTCTGACATGTCAAGCATTTTGTAACGCACTCTGCAACATCTCTTTTCATGTTCGGCCACCAAAAATGATGCTGCAAATCTTGATACATCTTTGTACTTCCCAGATGAATCGAATATCTTGAACTATGAGCTTCTGCCAAAATTTCTTCTTTAACATCTTGTAATGCTGGAACCCAAATTCTTCCCTCGAATCTTAGCATTCCCTCAGTATCGACCTTGTACTTCACTTCTTTACCCTTGGCTACGCTTTCCTTTATTTTCTTGCATTCTTCGTCTTGTAGTTGTGTGTTCTTCACTTTGTCCACCAAAGTTGGACCAGCTTCTATCTGGTTTAATTTTTCACTGGATTCTTCTGGAAATTTGATTTCTAGCTCTAGCCTTACCATTGCTGAAATGAACTCCTCCTTATCAGTTCATAACATCAACTTCTCTCGGCCTTTCCTACTCAAGGCATTCGCAACCACATTAGCCTTGCCTGGATGATAAAAGATCTCACAATCGTAATCCTTTATCAATTCCATCCATCTCCTTTGCTGCATGTTCAGATCTTTCTGTGTGAAAATATACTTGAAACTTTTATGGTCTGTGTAGATCTCACATTTTTCTCCATAGAGATAATGTCTCCATATCTTCAATGCAAACATAACCGCCGCCAACTCTAAATCATGAGTCGGATACCCTTTCTCGTATTCTTTCAGTTGCCTTGATGCGTATGTAATGACTTTGCCATTCTACATAAGGACACAACCCAATCCTTTGTGTGAAGCATCACTATACACCACAAAGTTTCCTGTATTATCTGGTAGTGACAACACAGGTGCCACACTTAGCTTCTTTTTCAGTTCTTGAAAACTTTCCTCACACTTTTTCGTCTAAACAAATTTTACAGATTTTCTCATCAAATTTGTCAACGGAGTAGCAATCTTGGAAAAATCTTGAATAAATCGTCTGTAATATCCTGCCAATCCCAAGAAACTTCTTACTTCTGATGGAGTTCTTGGTTATTCCCAATTTATCACTGCTTCGACTTTTGATGGATCTACGGAAATCCCATCCTTATCAATTAAATGCCCAAGAAATTGTACACATTCCAGCCAAAATTCACATTTAGAGAATTTTGCGTGCAACTTTTCTTTCCTTAACGTCTCCAACGTCAGACGTAAGTGCTCCACGTGTTCCTCTTGAGTTTTAGAGTACACTAAAATATCATCGATAAATACCACTACAAACTTGTCTAGAAATGGTTTAAACACCATGTTCATCAAATCCATAAACACTGCAGGGGAATTTTTCAAACCAAATGACATCACTAAAAATTCATAATGTCCATAGCTAGTTCGGAATGCCATCTTCGGTACATCCTCCTTCCTCACTTTCAATTGGTGATATGCACTTCTCAAATCTATTTTCGAGAAATATTTAGCACCCTTCAATTGATCAAACAAGTCATCTATTCTTGGCAAGGGATATTTGTTCTTAATAGTGACTTTGTTCAATTCTCTATAATCAATGCAAAGACGCATTGACCCATCCTTCTTCTTCACGAATAACACCGGTGCTCCCCACGGTGATACGCTCGGTTGAATGTATTTCTTATCCAACAACTCTTAAAGTTGCACCATTAGTTCCTTCATTTCCACTGGAGCCATTCTGTACGGGGCCTTCAATATCGGAACGGTTCCTGGCGCTAAGTTGATCACGAACACGATTTCTCTATCAGGTGAAAGTCCTGGCAAATCCTCCAAAAAAATGTCCACAAATTCCCTAACCACTGGTATTTCTTCTAATTTCACACCCTTCTCCTTTTGAGTATCGACTATGTAAGCTAAATACCCTACACAGTCCAAACTCAACAACTTCTTGGCCTGTATCATCGTCAGACATCTCATTTGTCTAGGCGATTTGCTACCATAAAAAACTACCTTTGACGGAGTCATAAGGTTTGCACACTTCTTTTGGCAGTCAATTATCGCTCCATAATTGAATAGCCAATCCATTCCCAATATCACGTTAAACTCTCCAAGTTTTATCGGGATTAAATCTACTTTCATGGCATTCCCCTTAATATTCACCCTACAGTTCTTGAATACGAACCTAACAGGAATTACTTCTCTATTCGCAATTTCTATGTTCAAAGGAAAATTCAGCTCTTCACTAGGTATTTCTAACTTCTTAGCAAATTCATCAGATATAAACGAGCAAGTAGCACCCGAATCAAATAATACATATGCATTTATATCATTGATTTGGATAATACCTGACACGACATCTTTTGATTGCACCGCGTCCTGCACCATCATGTTAAAGGTTCTTGCTGGGGGCTTATTTGTTGACGTCGGTCCAATAATAGTCAGTGCACCTCCACTAGCATTTCCCTTGCTTCCAGCTGTCTCACTCGACTTCTTCTTTGGACACTCGCAAGCAAAGTGATCCTTTGACCCGCAGGTGTAGCAAACATTCTTCTTGGGTTGATTGCAATTTGGGGTGATATGACCCTCCTGGCCACAATTGAAGCATACTCGTTTCCCCATCAAGCACACACCCTTGTGAAACTTTCCACATGTAGCACATGCTTCGAACTTCTTCTTTTGCTGACCTCCTTGCTGATTTCCTGCTCCCCCACTCACATTCCACCTCCTCTTCAAATTGTTGCTGCCATTTCCACCATTATTACCTCCACCATTCTTAACTTCACCTTCACTCTTCTTTTTCCTCTGCTCTTGGTTATGTTTTATTATAGCCTCGCCTCCACTCTCAACGAGAATTGCCTTTTCCATCACTGCTGTAAATGTTTTCAACTGGAACAAGGAGACCCTACTATACAACTAGGGCTTCAATCATTTTTCAAATCTCTTCGCCTTGCGTTCGTCTGTGCTGACTTGATATGGCTCAAACCTCGCCAACTCGTTGAATTTAGTGGCATACTCAGACACCGTCATCGTTCCCTGCTTCAGTTCCAAAAACTGCACTTCTAACTGACTCTTCGAACTCTCTGGGAAATAGGTCTCAAAGAATATCTCCTTAAACCTATCCCAGGTCATCACCCCTGGCCCTTCACGAGTTTTATTGGCCTGCCACCAATAACTAGCCTCTACTTTCAACATGAATGTTACAAAAGCAGTCTTCTGATCATCCCTTACCCTAGCGACATCAAACACCTTTTCTATCTCCATAATCCAGGTTTGTACATCCACTGGATTCATGGACCCACGGAATTTAGGTGGTCCAACCGCCTTGAAATCCTTAAACGTTGTACCTTGGTTCTGAGGTTGATTATGTAAAGCACCAGTCAGTAACGTAACTAGCTGTTGAACTGGGTTATCTCCCACATTGTTGTTGTTGTTTTCCTCAGTGGTTCTCTATCGTGGTGGTTGACGTCTTGGATGCATTTTCTGTTAAAATACACTTATTAGATTCTATTCAACCTTTAAAGTATTATATATTTAATTTGCACATCATAAAAGATTATCACGTAACACATAACATTTTGAATAAAATAATAACTTTTATTCCTTCATAATCTCTTTAAAAACATCAAAACAATAGCATCACTGCTATTTTCATTACTTTCCTGAACTATAACAGTTGCAGGACAACATCATCAACATCTATCCCATTGGTTATATCATACCCGGGATTTACATCTCATTTAACATTTTATTAGTCTCATCACAGGCACATTCTCTACGATGTCCTACTGAGATAGTCCATGGCCTTTTGACGTTCTTCTTCCATAATCCGGAACATTGTTCGACGATCTAAGACGTACGATGGCAGAGTCTCGAACTAAATCGGATAGCCCATGACCCGATCTTGAGCTCGATTAATCACTGTGTTGAATACGTTGTTCATCTCCTCCATCTTCATCCTCTTTGTTTGCGCGTCTCTTACTGCTATCCCGGCTCGTTGAAAAGCTTCTTTGTACGCATCTTCGGCCCTTGCCCTCTTAGTAGCTTCTTCCCTCGGCTTATTCTTCAATTTAGTGAGCTCCTCGATCAATTGTTCTTTCTCTCCTTCAGTCTGAACCAGCTTCTCCTTAACATTACTCAGATGTTCCTCTTAATCTAGGATCTCATCGTCTTTTTGTGCCATCGAGGTCTGTTATTTAGCTACTATCTCCTACAACTCCTCAACGGTATCCTGCAATTCCACGTTACGGTCCTAGACTTCATCGTACATACGAGCAGCTATCGAGTTAAGTGGAATCTCCTCCTCCTCGTCCTCTTCCTCCCCTGACTGTGGCAGCTCAACAGGGTCCTACTCATCCGTCTCTATTTCATCCTCCTCATCAGGTACTCTTTCCCGCTCAACTACTGTGACCAACGGAACTGTTTCCCGTGGCAGTAGTTGTTCCCAAGTCACAAGAATATCTCGAGGCTCCTCCTCTCTAGCCTGACTGGATCCTCCTACATTAGTCATCCTGTCAACCAAATTTTAAGTTTAATTACTAATCATTACTACTCGACACTCACGAGCACACAAGTTATAAACACATAAGCACATAAGTGTTTTATTACTTCTTCCTTAAAACTCGATAAGAGTTTATCATCACTATCTTTTCAAAGGTTACTTCCAAAGGCTTTTCCCCACCTAAGGTTCATAACCTAAAGCTTTGATACCAACCTGTGACACCCCCAAATCTAGATACTTCATTACCTCAAGATTTGGTGTTCACGTAATCAAAACATTCATATCTAACTACCAAATCATAATAAATTGAATAATAAAAACCCATACAAAATTACTTTAATAAAAACATTATCTCCCAGGTTATCTAACCTTTAATTACAATCATTCAAATGCGGAAATTGATTTATTACATCACATCATTATTAAAAGTTTGTCATCATAATGATAAAGTAAAATTACAAGTCTTCATCACTTGTATATTTTTCCCTTTTCTTTGCTAGTTGAAGGCTCATCTACCTTCTCAACTTTAGCTGCAATGAGTGTATAGATATTCAAGAGTGAGCAAAACAATTGCTCACTAGATACAACAATAAATCAACAGAAAAATAATAATAATAATTGCCAACGAATAGGCTCATCAAGTCTGAATAATACTCCAACAATGATAATCAAAAACTGGAATCCAAAATATGGAATATATATAACTGAGGGTCATAAGACCATGAAATATGTCCACAGTTGTGAGTAATCTTTCAACTCCAACTTTAACAGTTATAAGACTATAAGGACTCCTCGTACTTAGGGGGATCAGCCCTTCGTACAATATATTATGCACAAACATTTTAATGATACGCGTAAATTATCCCCTAATAATAATAGAGTTGTTCATCCCAGTATTTAGAGTACAAGTCCACACCAAAGAAAGTTTGGTTTGGATAAGCTTTCAAGGGAAATTGAAGTTTAACGAACATCAACTAGAGGACTAGTTGAATCAATAGTGTTTGATAATCACAACAAATGTTTAATAACAACATAACATAGAACAATTGAGAATCATAAATGAACTAATTATACATATTAAATTCGTGCTTGAAATAACTATAGAGCATATGTATTCAACAAATGAATAAAATGTTAAACCTTTGCTTGAGCAATAAATAAGCTAAGGTTAGAGTCTTATAACATTAGAAATGAAATTATTGAACGTACGTTAACTAATAGCAAGCTGGAAACTAAAAACTTGCCCAACATGGTATTACCTCATGCAAAGAAATAAAACAGTTTAATAATAGAGACGAGAGTTCAAAAGCTACGTTCATTATGCAATAATAGAATTTAAAAAACTTGCTTAATTGTAAACAAGTTAGAATGAATCAATCACGTGAGAATTTCAAATAATATTAGAGTTAAAGTTTTCTCAAATGAATTTTAGGAACAATTGACTTATTAATAACAGTTAAGATAAAAAAAACTTGCTCAATTAAAAGAATAAATTTACACAATGTAATAATAGAACTAACTCAACGAAATTGTAGAGTTAGAAAACTTTCTCAATGTAACAAGATAGGGTTTAGAAACTTGCCTTGAGCGTAAGCTATAAAATTAAACTCACGATCACCTACACATAATTTTAGAACCGCAATACTTATTAGATATGTTAACATACCATAACATGTTCATTACCATTTACATTTCAGAAACTCTAAGTGTTTTACTTCGCAACACTTGTTTAACTTTCATTATGTATACTAAATTATCACATAACACGTTATTTTGATTTACTAATTATTTTTGCAACTTTGAATTTATAATACACATAACACCACTCTAGTTAGCCTTGTTGTTACATGTTAGACACAGTACCATAACCTTTAGCTAAGCCACAACGAACGACCAAAGTCTACAAATTAGCAGACTTCAGTGTCTGGAAATGGGCACTCGTACGGTCGCGCGATTTTTGTATTGGGGGGCCGCGCGCCCGGGCGACAGCTGCGCGCCCGCGCTACACACAGAACTCAGTTTTTGCAGAACAGAGCTTCGACACTTTTCTGAAGCCAACTAACACGAATTTTACCCACCAAACAGTGGTAATAACACATAAGATAAATATAACAGTATTAGAAACATGTTTGCTAACATTTACAACCAATTAGCACAATTTATTAACAACTAGAACTATTTTAATTTCTCAATTTTCATGTTTTTCATAAAAAATCAATTTTCTTGATATTTCATTCTAAAAATCATCAATGTGAATTCAATACTTGACCAAATCATCTCATTCAAATTATGTTATGTTCGTATCTCGACAAACTAGCATAAACAAAACTCAATTAACATCTTAGTATGCAATTTGACCATCAAAATTGGTACTTACATAGCTACATATGAAAACATAAACACTGACATCATTTTCTTTTACTGTTATTCAAAAATTAACATGCGATTTCCTTATTTGACATAAACTCTATCATTATAAACATATACAATTACAATTACCAACTATATAAATCCACAATTTAATAATTGCTTATTACAGAACCTGAGAAACAAATACATATATGTTATCACAGTTAAGAACATACCTTTTGTTGCTTGACAGAATTTCTTGCTAAATACACTGGATTTGACATGAAAATTTCCTAGACTACTCTCCAATTCTCTCTCAAGAAATTCTCAATTTTCTCAGAGTTCTCAGTATCACAACACAGACCAACTTAAGCGTAAAAACCCAAACTGAATAGTTAGCGTAAACAAAAGAAACTGATACACCTTAATACGCATAAATATAATAACATTTACAAAAATAAACGTATATATTATAATTATATTATACTTATTATTTTATATATTTTATTTATTTTCAAAATCTAGAAATTCCAAAAGCCATAAGGCTTGTTTAGCAAAAACCAATTAATTTTAAAGAATTAAATTACTCAAGCCTTGTTTGGTAAAAAACTAAATTAAACCCTTTTTTAATTTATTTTAATAAGCACTTTAGTTTATAATTATATTCACATATTATATTTTAATTAAATATAACATTTTAGCAAATATCACAAAATTATAATTTCCATTATAACTTTATTTAATAATTTAATATACCATCCAAATTATTAAATCAAAACAACAATAGACATATCAAATAAATATTTATTCAACAATAATCACATCCATTAAATATTTATATAAATCAATAAATATTTAATATTACATTTAAAATTCTAGAATGTTACATTATTCCCTCCATAAAAGGATTCTGTCCTCAGAATCACAATTCAAATAATCAAATCGTCACAATAGCACCTTCTTGCACTTTCTTCTTCATACGCATCAGTTTTAGGTCTGTGGCTTGAGCAACTTTAACTTTATCTATTAAAGTCGGTTCTTCTCGTATATTTGATATCATCACGCGGGTACTTGGAGCTTTTAACTCTATATCCATCCTTTGAAAGTCATACAAAATGGGCCTTTGCGTTGATAATATCGCACTCATACCCGTATATGATCTTCTACTCAATGCGTCAGCTACTACGTTCGCTTTTCCAGGATGGTATTGGATGGTATGATCGTAATCTTTCAACAGCTCAAGTCAACGTCGTTGCCGCATGCTGAGTTCCTTTTGGGCGAAGAAATATTTAAGGCTTTTATGATCCGTATAAATCTCCACTTTCTCCCATTAAGGTAGTGTCTCCAGATCTTCAACGCGAAAACGACTACTGCCAATTCCAAATCATGAGTAAGATAATTCCTCTCATATTCTTTGAGTTGTGGCAAGGCATAGGCTATGACTTTCCCATGTTGCATGAGAACACATCCTAACCCTTTACCCGAAGCATCGTTGTAGATAACAAATCCATCCGAACCAGATGGTATTGTCAGAATAGGTGCTGAAATGAGTCTCCTCTTGAGCTCTTGGAAACTCTTCTCATATTCCTCGCTCCATACGAATTTTGTATCTTTCTGAGTCAGCTGAGTTAACGGAGTAGCAATTCGAGAAAATCATTCCACGAATCTTCGATAATAACAAGCTAAGCCCATAATGCTATGTACTTCGGTCACCCACTTCGGTTGCCCCTAACTTTGTATTGCTTTAATCTTCGTCGGGTCAACAGATACTCCATGTTTTGACACCACGTGCCCAAGGAATGCTACTTCCTCAAGCCAGAACTCTCATTTCTTCAGCTTGGCATATAGCTTGTTATTACGAAGCCTTTGAAGTACCAGCTTTAAATGGCGCTCATGATCTTCACGACTTTTGGAATAGATAATGATGTCATAAATAAAGACAACAACGAACTGATCCAAATATTCTTAGAACACACGGTTCATCATATTCATGAAAGCAACAGGAGCATTAGTCAATCCAAAAGATATGACTAAGAATCCATAATACCCGTACCAAACTCTGAAGGCAGTCTTCAGAATATCCTCAATTTTAATCTTCAGCTGATGATATCCAGAACGAAGATCGATCTTTGAAAAGAATTGTGCTCTTTGCAACTGGTCGAACAAGTCATCAATGCGATGTAGCAGATACTTATTCTTGATGGCGATATAATTCAATTCCCAATAGTCAATACAAAGTCGCATACTCCCATCTTTCTTCTTTATGAATAAAATAGGAGCACCCCAATGAGATGTACTAGGACGAATGAAACCGATGTCTAACAACTCTTGTAGTTGAACCTTTAACTCCTAAAGTTCAATATGAGCCATTCGATATGGGATTTTAGAAATGGGTTTTGTACCAGGTTTAAGGTCAATAAAGAATTCAACTTCACATTCTAGGGGTAGACCGAGAAGTTCTTCAGGAAATACGTCAGAAAATTCACAAACAATAGAAATATTATTCAAATCTGACGTATTTTTGTTCAAGTCCATGACATGGGCTAAGAAAGCTTGACATTCATTTTTCAATAAACGAATGGCTTTATGGCTTGATATGACAGTGATTAACTTTAGTAGTTTGGTTGCTTGAATTCGCATAATAGGTTGGTTAGGAATATGAAAACTAACAACCTTACAAAAATAATCAATCCCTAAAATCACAACAAATGCAAGTATTTTCAACGAAATAATATCGACAGGTAATGTAATGGTACTAACTTGGATCAAGCAAGATTTATAAATAGTGGATGTAACGAAACTTTCTCCTAACGGAGTCTTAAAAGATAAGTTAAAGTCTAATTTCTCCGTAGTCAAGTTCAAATGTTGAGCACAAGCAGGAGAAATAAAAGAATGCGTAGAACCGGTATCTAATAAGGTATAAAATTCGTAAGAGTTTATGATTAGCTTACCCGTGATCACCTCATTTAGGTTCCTTGTGTTTTGGGCAGTCACGACAAACGCTCTTCCAGGAACCACCGACTTTTTCTTGTCCGGGACAGCCTTTGGAGTCACCATTCCCGTTGGACTTGGTTTCGCTACAAGATAATCTCTAGATATATGACCTTCCTTTTCACAATTATAACACACCTTGGATTCTTGTGGGCAGTTTGGGCTGATGTGTCCCTTTTTTCTGCATTTATAACATACGACCGATGATCGTTCTCCTCCCCTAGGAACAGTGGATGTTGGTGCTGACGTCTTCACGTTATCATTGTTGTACCTTCTCTTTTTGAAATCTCCCCTGACTTAATTCCTCTACTATCATGGCCACGATTAACATCAGAGTGGTTATCGCTTTTGTCCGGATATTATCCTCCCCGCTTGTTGTCAATGCTCTGATGTCTGCTGCCACTAGTATGACCCTGGTTGTGGTCCCTCGGTTGAACATACTCATTATCTCGCTCTAATAATTGAGCCCTGTTCACAACATTTGAATATAGAGAAAATTTGTGAGAAATAAGATATTGCCAAATTTCAGGTTTCATACCTCTCAGAAACATCCGCGTCATACGTTCCTCATTCTCTACCAAATGAGGTGCAAACCTGGATAACTCTGCGAACTTAGCCTCGTACTGGGACACAGTCATGTTGTTCTGTTCCAGTATAATAAACTCTACCTCCTTCATATGATGAATACTTTTAGGAAAGTACTTGTCACTGAACAGTTTCTGAAACATTTCCCAAGACATGTTGAGTGCGGTAGGCTGGGAACATAAAGGTGGCGAATGGAACCTTCTCTTCCTCTATGTATCCCAAGATATTAAATATCTTGGTAATTTGCTTAACCCACGTTTTTGCCTTGATCGGATCCGGCTTTCCTAAAAATTTTGGTTGTCCCAACTCTTTAAACTGCTTGGATGTGACAAGCCGCGTGTTGCTATCATTTTCACCCGTATTTTGTACACGAGTCTCCCTCGTCTGATTTTGCATGAACTGTAAAAAGCTTCTAAACATCCTCTCATTCATCGTTTGTTCGGTAGTATTGTTTATAGGAGGAATATTTCCTTCCTGTTGCACGTTCCCCTGGTTGGTGATTAAAGGTGTCTCCACGGTCTCATTCACTCCATTGTTAACATTTTCAGCTGTCATTCTCAAATACTGTCATAAAACAAGGGTTAATTAAAAAAATTGACATACCACACATTATTCCTATATTCTGACCGACCAATTAAATATCAAATAAGCTTAGGTAGTACACACTAGCGAATGATTTACTCGTCTCTCCCCTCCTAGTTTTATTCCCCAATCTCCGCCAGAGACCATATCCCTAAGCTCTGATACCAATTGTGACGCCCCCAAAATAGGTATACAACACCCATTCTGAGTCGCCAAATAGATGGTACAGAAACAACTACAACTTCATTATTACGATTGTCGTGCAAAATACGACAACACATATGATGTGAGTTTAAATAAAAATATTGTCTTCTAGATAGTATTCAAACTCAAATAAGTTCTCATTACAATTATTATCACACTATTTTACAAAATAGTGAGGACTGCTAAAACAACTGTCTGGAAACATCAACCAACACCCCGACTAGTTCCCGCTATACTCTCTCCTCCTGAGAAGAAAAATAGAACAAAAAGGAAAAGGGTGAGCTCAACTAGCCCAGTAACGAATATTATGACTAATATAATGAACAACCAATTATCGTTAGCCTTCAAAAAATCAGATAAAACATAATGGACAACAAGTTTTAGATCAATATTCGCAGCAGAAATAACAATTCATTAGAAGAGTAAGTAGAAAATGAAATCTACTATCTTTTATGATTTAAAAGTTCATCATCAATATTTTATCTCTGTAACATCAATCAATATACATTTTGAATCAAATATTCATTTTTGCACTACGACCAAAGATATTCATTTGTATCACCAGTTGGTCATGTTCATCTTAATACCTGTTCAACTTTGCACTACAGGCCAAAGACATTCATCATGTAATCATTCATCTTTGCATTACAGGCTAAAGATATTCATCAAGTATCACCATTTAACACTGAGGATGATGAAAAATATTTTAAAGAAACGAATCCAGTGAGATAAAAGGACAAAGATTAGTGATTTGTACTTTAGATAATTCAAGTTCAAAAATACTCCATAATAAATCATAATGGAGTAAAATTCAAGAATGAAGATCAAAACATGGATACAATCAAAGATAGTAACCATAATAGACATCTTGGACAAAGAAGAGAAAATTTTATTTTTTGATGAATAGTACTGTATTTGTGAATAGTGCCGTATACGTGAATAGTATCGTATACGTGAATAGTAACCCCGACACGAAAGGGTAGAAATTCCATAAGAAAAATCATACTTCGTGAATAGTACTCGTGAATAGTACCGTATTTGTGACACCCCCAAATCCGGGTACTTCGAATCTACGGGATTTGGTGTTCACTGTACAAGCATCATCTATCTATCTACCCATAAATAATATCAAACCATACAATAGATAGAAAATAAAATCTTCCCTTTAAGGGTTACAACATCTGAATAATAATAATACAATCCCAGGTTAACTAACCTTAAAACATCTGTACAGAATTCTAAACAAATAAGTCTTAAACAACAACATAAGTCTTAAACATAAATACATCATCAATTAAAATAACAAGTCTTCATCACTTGCTAACTTTGCCCTTGCCATTACTAGTGGAAGGTTCATCGCTTCTTTCATTCTTAACTGCAATGTTATTATTAAGCAAGAGTGAGCACAAATGCCCACAAGTATAATAATGAAATAACAGTATAATAACATGCGAATAAATCAAAGACGTCTGAATAAGAGCTCAACTTTTGAATCAAGAATAAATAATAAGAATCAAAAGAATTCTGAGGGTCATAAGACCTTGAACTATGTCCTAGGTTAACAAGGGTTATACTTGAAACCTTTAACAGTCATAAGACTATGGACCTTCTTCTCGTACTTAGGGGGATCAGCCCTTAGTACCATACTGTGCACAATATCTTAACGCTAAAGCGTAAATAATCCCCTATACAGGGTTGTTCATCTCAGTTTGACATTCGAGTCTGCACCAAAGGAAGTTTGGTTTGGATAATTCATCAAGGGTTTTGAAATTTAGAACGCTCATCAACTATGGACTAGTTGAATCAATAAGGTTCACTAGTCTAATAAGGTTCAACAATAATTGATATTCGATTTAAATAGTAACCTCAAAAGTATACAATAGGACAATTATTGTATAACTGAATCATGCTTTGGAAAGATAATTAATCTTTAATATCATGCTTGAACTTGAATAATAACAAGGATAATTTATTCAAGGTAAATAATAAACTTGAACAATAATGACAAGTAGGGTTAGGGAAACTTGCTCAACATAAAAGTAACGTTTAAGTTTAAATAAACTTTCTCAATAGAATGGAATTAGGGATATGATACTTTCCTCGTGCGTAGATTACACTTTAACTAAGCATGTTCTTTGAATTAAATCCTACATATCATTCATATACACAATACCAGTTAATTATAAATTAACTAATCAATATAAACTCATTCTTGTTGTCTACTTTAATTATTGACTAAACTTAGTCAAATTATCACGTTGTCACATAATTTATACTTCATGAATTATTAAACTGATTATGTATTTAATAATTCAATTCACATATAGTATTTTATTACATGTTAAACAACTATTTTATCATCTTATAATACCTCTAACATGATTACATGTTAATTACATCAATCCACTAACACTTGTTAGACTTTAACATTTTAAAAATACATTTCTGACATTTTCTGGAGAATGGCGCTGCGACGCCACTAATATGCTAAGGAGTCGCGCTGCGGCGCGGTGACGCTGTGGCCGGGCCCTTGGCGCTGCGGCGCTGTGGCGCCGTGGCTCGAGTCTTGGCGCTGCAGTGCAGTGGCGCTGCGACGCGGGACATCAGTTCTAGAGCTGGCGCCGCGGCGCGAGACCCCAGAAACTGTTTTCCAGTTCGCGAAGAACATAGAGTTCAGCAAAAATAATTACTACAAAATCATTAATTCTCCAAATTAAACATACCCACATGTTGGAATTCATATATAATTAATACCCAACATTTATATACTGACAAAACTAATTTTAAACACTTAATAACATATTTAAAGCCTAACAATTCACTGACTTTGATGTTCGTGAAGTTTAGAAAACTTTATATCAAAATTCTCCCTACGGATTTGTTATAACACCAAATCCGTTCATTTAAACTCCGATCTCTCCGTATCGACATGCTCAATAATGTAAGGGTATAAAATTTATGATAATATTTATGTTTAACATACTAAAATCACGTATAAGGCCTTGAGGCCATAACTCATACTCTGTAAATTTGAAAAACATATGTACGACATGTTTTCATGACACTGATGTTATGGTTTACAACATATATATAATAAAATACGATTTGATATGTCATAACACACATACAACTCATAATCATTACTCTTAATCCAATTACAGAGGTTAAACTAAAAACATAAAAACCATATTCATGAAACTTTTAAAAGACGTAAAAATAATAATTGGGTTGAAGAGATTACCCAAGCGTAGATTAGTAGGATTGAAGCCTTTCCCAATTTCTTCTTAACTCTCAAAATCTCTTAACAATCTCTAAACTCTCAATTTCTCTCTCTGATATGCTATTCTAGACTTAGGCAAAATGACAGAGAGAAAAAAGACGTATTGTTAAAAAGAGAAGACAAACGCGCGTTGGTGGGCAGTTACCCAGTCATGGGTAACTGCCCTCAACTCCCCATAGTGCCATGTTTGGCTAGTTAGAATAGGTATAAAAATCATTTAATTTAATAAAGCTTTATCATATAGTTTAATTAATGTCACACTCCTTCATAAAATAAATCAATATCTTATTTAATATTAAATATAATAATTTCTCATACTTCACATAATCATATAATTAATTTTCTCATTAATAAATAATGTCCAATTATTAACTCTCTAATTAATAATTAGATTAATTAAATAACATCATGCTTAATTAAATAACTTATTTAATTCGACAAGCTCACATAATTACATACTTGAATAATAATTATTCTTCACATTAATTTAATAAATGTAACACATAAAATTAAATTAATCTACCACAATTGCATCGATTAATCATTAAATCTAATAATTAAATCATCGAAAAATATTAATTTAATTCAATAAATATTAAAATTAAATTACAAAATTCTCGTTCGTCACATCTTTCCCCCCTTAAAAGGATTCTGTCCCCAGAATCACAACTCAATAAATTCAACCCGTTACATTCTCCCCCCCTTACAAAGATTCTGTCCTCAGAATCGCTTACACATAATTAAGTAAACAATTGAGGGTAATTCTTCATCATATTCTCTTCGAGTTCCCACGTAGCTTCTTCAGCGTTGTGGTTCCTCCAAATTACCTTAACAAAAGGTATAACTTTATTTCTGAGAACTTGTTCTTTTCGGTCGACAATCTGGACAGGAATTTCTTCGTAAGATATGTCTTTCTCAAAATGTAGGGGTTCGTATTCAATGACATGCTTGTAATCGGGCTTGTAAGGTCACAACACAGAAACGTGGAAGACGTTGTGGACATTCTCGAGTGCTGGAGGTAAGGCTACCTCGTACGCAACTTCTCCAATTCTTCGCAGTACCTCAAAGGGTCCAATAAATCTTGGGCTCAATTTTCCTTTCTTTCCGAACCTGATCTTTCCCTTCCAGGGAGAGACCTTCAAGAAAACATAACTACATGATTCAAACTCGATATTTTTACGATGTGGATCAGCGTATTTCTTCTATCGATCTTGAGCTGCTACCAGTCGTGCTCGGATCACTTTGACTATTTCTATCGTCTGCTGTACCAATTCTGGCCCTATCAATTGTCTTTCACCAACTTCATCCCAATAAAGTGGAGTTCTGCACTTTCTGCCGTATAACGCTTCGTAAGGCGGCATACCAATACTAGCGTGGTAACTGTTGTTGTAGCCGAACTCTATCAACGGTAGGTGGTCATCCCAATTTCCTTTGAAGTCCATTACACAGGCTCGTAACATATCTTCCAGTGTTTGAATCGTTCGTTCGCTCTGTCCGTCTGTTTGAGGGTGGTAAGCTGTACTCATTCGCAGTTGTGTACCCATGCATTCCTGAAGACATTTCCAGAAATTTGATGTGAAGCGTGGATCCCTATCAGAAATAATAGACACCGGCACTCCGTGCCTCGAAACAATCTCTTTCACATATAATCTTGCCAACTGATCTAAGTTAAATCTGATTTTGATAGGAAGGAAGTGCGCGGATTTCGTCAGTCGGTCAACGATAACCCATACTGCGTCGTAGCCTTTCTGAGTCGTCGGAAGGCCAACCACGAAGTCCATCGTAATATGTTCCCATTTCCATTTTGAAATCTCCAACGGTTGTAGCAATCCACTCGGTCTCTGATGTTCTGCTTTAACTTTCTGACATGTCAGGCATTTGGCAACACATTCTGCAACATCACGTTTCAAATTCGGCCACCAAAAATGTTGTCGAAGATTTTGGTACATTTTTGTACTACTAGGGTGAATCGAATATCTTGAATTATGAGCCTCACTCAAAATTTCTTCCTTAATTTCTTGTACTGGCGGAACCCAAATTCTGCTTTCAAATCTCAATATTCCTTCCTTATCCATCTTAAATCTTGGTTCGGTTCCTTCAGATATCTTCGATGTTACCTTTTTGCATTCATCATCCTGAAGCTGAGCCTCCTTCACTCTATCTAGTAGAGTTGTACCAGATTGCATCTGAAATAGCTTCTCATCAATTTCCATAGGATACTTTACTTCTAACTCCAGTTTCTCCATATCTGCAATTAGCTCCTGCTGAGCAGTCAACATCATCAATTTCTCACGACCCTTTCTACTTAAGGCGTCGGCAACCACATTAGCCTTACCCGGATGGTATAAAATCTCACAGTCATAATCCTTGATTAATTCCAACCATCTTCTTTGACGCATATTCAAATCTTTCTGTGTAAAAATATATTTCAGACTCTTGTGGTCCATATATATTTCACACTTCTCCCCGTATAGATAGTGCCTCCAAATTATCAAAGCAAAAACAACTGCAGCTAACTCCAAATCATGGGTTGGGTAACCCTTCTCGTAATCCTTCAACTGCCGTGATGCATACGCAATGACTTTGCCGTTTTGCATCAGCACACAGCCAAGTCCTTTATGCGACGCATCGCTAAAAACAACAAAATTTCCTGTATCATCCGGAAGAGATAACACAGGCGCTGTACTCAACCTCTTCTTTAATTCTTGAAAACTCTCCTCACACTTCTCCGTCCAAACAAATTTCACAGCTTTTCGAGTTAAATTCGTTAACGGAGTTGCGATCTTAGAAAAATCTTGTATGAATCTTCTATAATATCCTGCTAATCCAAGAAAACTTCTTACTTTTGACGGCGTTCTCGGCTGATCCCAGTTAATCACAGCTTCTACTTTGGATGGATCTACCAAAATTCCATCTTTATCGATTACGTGACCAAGAAGTTGTACTCTCTCGATCCAGAATTCGTATTTTGAAAATTTAGCATACAACTTCTCCCTTCTCAATACTTCCAACGTTAACCTCAAGTGTTCTTCATGTTTCTCTTTGGTTTTGGAATATACCAAAATGTCGTCTATAAATACCACCACGAATTTGTCCAAAAACGGCTTGAATACACCATTCATTAGTCCCATAAATGCTGGAGGAGCATTCGTAAGACCAAACGACATTACTAAAAACTCATAATGACCATATCGCGTTCGGAACGCTGTCTTCGATACATCCTCTGGCCTCACCTTCAGTTGGTGATAACCACTCCTCAAGTCAATCTTGGAAAAGTATTTTGCTCCCTTCAATTGATTAAACAGATCATCGATCCTCGGTAATGGATATCTGTTCTTAATCGTGACCTTATTTAATTCTCTGTAGTCAATGCAGAGCCTCATCGATCCGTCCTTCTTTTTCACGAACAACACCGGCGCTCCCCACGGCGATACGCTCGGTTGAATGTACTTTTTGTCCAACAATTCCTGTAGTTGTACCATTAATTCCTTCATCTCTACTGGCGCCATTCGGTATGGTGCCTTCGATATTGGAGCAGTTCTGGGTGCCAAATCAATCACAAAGTCTACTTCTCTATCTGGTGGGAGTCCTGGCAAATCGTCTGGAAATACATCGACGAAGTCCCTCACAATCAGTATCTCCTCTACCTTCGGGTTCTCTTTTCGACTGTCGACTATGTAAGCTAAATATCCTACACAACCTTGTCTTAATAACTTCCTGGCCTGTAACATCGTCAGACAACTCGCTTGTCTAGGCGACTTGCTACCATAAAACATAACCTTTGACGGAGTCATAAGGTTAATACGTTTCTTTTGGCAGTCAATTACAGCCCCATAATTGGATAGCCAATCCATACCCAATATAACGTCGAATTCCCCCAATCGAATAGGGATAAGATCTACGTTCATGATATTACCCTTAATATCCACACTACAGTTTTTATACACGTACAGAACATGGATTATCTCTCTATTCGCAATTTCTATATTCATGAGATATTCCAATTCATCCTTAAGCAAATCTAAACTATTAGCAAAGTCATCGGATATAAAGGAACAAGTAGCACCCGAATCAAATAAAACGTAAGCATTAATTTTATTGATCGGAATGATATCTGATACCACATCGTGAGACTGGATTGCATCCTGCACCGTCATATTGAAAGTCCTGGCAGTCGGTTGGTTTGTTGCAGGTGGTCCGGTGATGGTTAAGTTATTTCCACTGCTATTTCCCCGGTTTCCTCCTTGTCCTGATCCTCCCGATCCCTTCTTGGGACAGTCTCTTGCTAAATGATCTTTCGAACCACAGTTGAAATAAGCACCCTTCTTTGGGTTTGGACAATTTGGTGCTATGTGGCCTTCCTGACCACAATTGTAGCACACTCTCTTTCCCTTCAAACAAACTCCTAGATGTGCCTTGCTGCAAGTCGGACATGCTTCTATCTTCTTTTTCTGCCCTCCGTGTTGACTTCCAGCTGTCGAGTTATCCGTCCACTTCCTCTTCTGATTATTATTATTCCCAGTATTACTTCCACCAGTCTTGTTATTACCTTCATTCTCACTCTTTTTCTTTTTCTGTTCTTGGTTGTACTTAGTCACTGCATCACTTCCTCCTTCCGCGAGAATGGCCTTTTCCAAAACTCCCGCAAACGTGTTAAGTTGAAACATTGATACCTTGTTGTATACCCAAGGCTTCAGTCCTTGTTCGAATCGTCTGGCTTTCCTCTCGTCAGTGTGTACTTGATACGGGGCAAACCTTGCCAACTCATCGAATTTAGCCGCGTAATCAGGCACGCTCATGTTTCCCTGTTTCAGTTCCAGAAATTGCACCTCCATCTGATTCTGCGAACTAGCTGGGAAATACATTTCGAAAAACATCTCTTTGAATCTCTCCCACGTAATTACACCTTCACCTCCTCGCATCTTGTTTGCCTGCCACCAGTAGCTAGCCTCAGACTTCAGCATAAATGTCGCAAAAATGGTCTTCTGATCTTCTCGAACCCTAGCAACGTCGAAAACCTTCTCCATTTCCATCACCCACGTTTGAGCCTCGATCGGGTTTCTGGAACCTTTGAACTCTGGCGGTCCCACCGCCTTAAAATCTTTAAACGTTGTGCTAGGTGGAGCTTGCGGTTGGTTATTCATGACTCCAGTTAGTAAATTAACTAGCTGTTGAACTGGATTAACGTTGGCATTATTGTTATTATTGGTTGACCCTTCCTGTGCCGATTGACGTTGTTGTCTTCTCCTTGGCGGCATTTTTCTGTTAAATAAACGTTTATTAGAACTTTATTTATTTCTCTACATAGTTAAGACATTACCCAACAATTTAACATATCACTTAACACATCATCTCAAACAACTTGATATCTTTTCATTCAAATAAAAAGTTTTAACATTAAACTATAGCATACTGCTATTTACATCATCTATCCTAGAATAAAGAATCCACAGGATTTAAAACATTCAAATATTAACATATTCCTTAGTTCATAAACACATCAGAATTTACATAAAACTATATAAGTCTTTCACATAAATAAACAGATTCTATTCCTGTCTTCCAAGGTGCTCAATAGCCTTACCACGCTCCTCATTCATGATACGAGACATCGTCCTGCGATCCAACATATACAATGGAAGTCCTTCAAACTGGATGGGGTACCTTAACACTCGCTCTTGAACCTCATCCATCGCATGATTAAGTGTGGCGTACATGTCTTCAAGCTTTGCCTTCTTTGCACGACTATCATTTTCTGCACGATCAGCTCGATGTGATTCTCTTACCCATCCTTCCTCTACTATTTTCAGTCTTCCGGAGGTTTCCTTCAGTTCCTTCTTCAGCTTCTCTATCTCCTCGATCTTATCTTCGGTTTGACCCTTCTCATGAACCAGATCCCACTCCACGTTTCCTAAACGTGTATGAAGGGTCACAATCTCTCTATCCTTCTCCTCTAAAGTAGACTGCTGAACAGTCGCTCGCTCAGTCAATTCCTGAACCTCATCTTGTAACTCCACGTTACGATCATATAGTGTGTCATACATCTCAGCATCAACAGTGTACCGTGGTAGCTCCTCTTCTTCTTCCTCCTCATCAAACTCCTCCTCAGGACCCTCCTCAGGATCAATCTCAGGTTCATGCTCCTGACCAACAACGGTGATCAATGGAGATGAAACCCTCTGCACCAGCTGCTCCCTAACGACATGAATGTCTCGGGGCTCATCCTCAGTCGGTCTACAAGTACACGAGATCCCTCCTTAGTAGGTACTATAGGTAAATGGGGTCCCTCCTCAGCTTGACTAGCTTCTCCATCATTCGTCATCCTGACAACAAAATTTTAAGTTTTAGTTACTAAGTCATACTATCTAACGCATACTTAACACATAAACTCATAATGTATTTTATTATCTTCAATGAATTACAAAAATTCATTTCTTAGAACTCGATAAGAGTTTTCAATTTCTATCTTCTTCTATAAGGCTACTACCTAAGGTTGTTTCCCCCAGCTAAGGTTCATAACCTACAGCTCTGATACCAACTTGTGACACCCCCAAATCCGGGTACTTCGATTCCACGGGATTTGGTGTTCACTGTACAAGCATCATCTGTCTATCTACCCATAAATAATATCAAACCATACAATAGATAGAAAATAAAATCTTCCCTTTAAGGGTTACAACATCTGAATAATAATAATACAATCCCAGGTGAACTAACCTTAAAACATCTGTGCGGAATTCTAAACAAATAAGTCTTAAACAACAACATAAGTCTTAAACATAAATACATCATCAATTAAAATAACAAGTCTTCATCACTTGCTAACTTTGCCCTTGCCTTTACTAGTGGAAGGTTTATCGCTTCTTTCATTCTTAAATGCAATGTTATTATTAAGCAAGAGTGAGCACAAATGCCCACAAGTATAATAATGAAATAACAGTATAATAACATGCGAATAAATCAAAGACGTCTGAATAAGAGCTCAACTTTTGAATCAAGAATAAATAACAAGAATCAAAAGAATTCTGAGGGTCATAAGACCTTGAACTATGTCCTAGGTTAACAAGGGTTATACTTGAAACCTTTAACAGTCATAAGACTATGGACCTTCTTCTCGTACTTAAGGGGATCAGCCCTTAGTACCATACTGTGCACAATATCTTAACGCTAAAGCGTAAATAATCCCCTATACAGGGTTGTTCATCTCAGTTTGACATTCGAGTCCGCACCAAAGGAAGTTTGGTTTGGATAATTCATCAAGGGTTCTGAAATTTAGAACGCTCATCAACTATGGACTAGTTGAATCAATAAGGTTCACTAGTCTAATAAGGTTCAACAATAATTGATATTCGATTTGAATAGTAACCTCAAAAGTATACAATAGAACAATTATTGTATAACTGAATCATGCTTTGGAAAGATAATTAATCTTTAATATCATGCTTGAACTTGAATAATAACAAGGATAATTTATTCAAGGTAAATAATAAACTTGAACAATAATGACAAGTATGGTTAGGGAAACTTGCTCAACATAAAAGTAACGTTTAAGTTTAAATAAACTTGCTCAATAGAATGGAATTAGGGATAGGATACTTGCCTCGTGCGTAGATTACACTTTAACTAAGCACGTTCTTTGAATTAAATCCTACATACCATTCATATACACAATACCAGTTAATTATAAATTAACTAATCAATATAAACTCATTCTTGTTGTCTACTTTAATTATTGACTAAACTTAGTCAAATTATCACGTTGTCACATAATTTATACTTCATGAATTATCAAACTGATTATGTATTTAATAATTCAATTCACATATAGTATTTTATTACATGTTAAACAACTATTTTATCATCTCATAATACCTCTAACATGATTACATGTTAATTACATCAATCCACTAACACTTGTTAGACTTTAACATTTTAAAAATACATTTCTGACATTTTCTGGAGAATGGCGCTGCGGCGCCACTAATGTGCTAAGGAGTCGCGCTGCGGCGCGGTGGCGCTGTGGCCGGGCCCTTGGCGCTGCAGCGCTGTGGCGCCGTGGCTCGAGTCTTGGCGCTGCAGTGCAGTGGCGCTGCGGCGCGGGACATCAGTTCTAGAGCTGGCGCCGCGGCGCGAGACCCCAGAAACTGTTTTCTAGTTCGCGAAGAACATAGAGTTCAGCGAAAATAATTACTACAAAATCATTAATTCTCCAAATTAAACATACCCACATGTTGGAATTCATATATAATTAATACCCAACATTTATATACTAACAAAACTAATTTTAAACACTTAATAACAGATTTAAAGCCTAACAATTCACTGACTTTGATGTTCGTGAAGTTTAGAAAACTTTATATCAAAATTCTCCCTACGGATTCGTTATAACACCGAATCCGTTCATTTAAACTCCGATCTCTCCGTATCGACATGCTCAATAATGTAAGGGTATAAAATTTATGATAATATTTATGTTTAACCTACTAAAATCACGTATAAGGCCTTGAGGCCATAACTCATACTCTGTAAATTTGAAAAACATATGTACGACATGTTTTCATGACACTGATGTTATGGTTTACAACATATATATAATAAAATACGATTTGATATGTCATAACACACATACAACTCATAATCATTACTCTTAATCCAATTACAGAGGTTAAACTAAAAACTTAAAAACCATATTCATGAAACTTTTAAAAGACGTAAAAATAATAATTGGGTTGAAGAGATTACCCAAGCGTAGATTAGTAGGATTGAAGTCTTTCCCAATTTCTTCTTAACTCTCAAAATCTCTTAACAATCTCTAAACTCTCAATTTCTCTCTCTGATATGCTATTCTAGACTTAGGCAAAATGACAGAGAAAAAAAAGACGTATTGTTAAAAAGAGAAGACAAACGCGCGTTGGTGGGCAGTTACCCATACCCAGTCATGGGTAACTGCCCTCAACTCCCCATAGTGCCATGTTTGGCTAGTTAGAATAGGTATAAAAATCATTTAATTTAATAAAGCTTTATCATATAGTTTAATTAATGTCACACTCCTTCATAAAATAAATCAATATCTTATTTAATATTAAATATAATAATTTCTCATACTTCACATAATCATATAATTAATTTTCTCATTAATAAATAATGTCCAATTATTAACTCTCTAATTAATAATTAGATTAATTAAATAACATCATGCTTAATTAAATAACTTATTTAATTCGACAAGCTCACATAACTACATACTTGAATAATAATTATTCTCCACATTAATTTAATAAATGTAACACATAAAATTAAATTAATCTACCACAATTGCATCGATTAATCATTAAATCTAATAATTAAATCATCGAAAAATATTTATTTAATTCAATAAATATTAAAATTAAATTATAAAATTCTCGTTCGTCACATCTTTCCCCCCTTAAAAGGATTCTGTCCCCAGAATCACGACTCAATAAATTCAACCCGTTACAGTATTCGTGAATAGTGTCGTATACGTGAATAGTAACCTCGACATGAAAAGGTAAAAATTTTATAATAAAATTCATACCAATATTTCAGCATAATGATATTGAACAAAATAATATCATTTACGAAAAAAATAACATCCCTTACTTAAAAAGAACAGTACATCAGACTGAAATATCAGGTATAAGGCTGAAGTAAACTTACACTGAATAGTAATTCTCAAAGTATCTAAATACTCACAAAATATACTCGATAATATAGAGAGAGAAAACTTATGATTCTAGTGTGATTTTTAATTCTAACTAAGCACCCTATTTATAGGAAAATGCTTAGAACGCTGAAGCAAACTAACCTACTACCTGATGGCTTTACGTGCTACTATTCACGCACACCACTTTTGAAATAGAATTTCATCACATTTCTCACCAACCAAAAGTGGGGCCCATCCGTTCTAGAAAATTTTCAAAATATTTTAAATTAAAACAATAATCAGCAACTTCAATAATTCATAATAAATAGCTCTTTTATCATAAAAATTTGAATCTCATGTCTACTCCATAGAAAATTTAATTCTCTACAACTTTGTAGAATAAAGTTTTTTCAAATTCCAAACAAAAAATGCCTAAAATTCGCATACGGACGATTTTTAATACCTCTATTCCGATAAAATACTGATAAAACACCTCAATATTCATTCTTTCATTCATAACCACAAAAAAAATAAATATTTTCTTATCATATAAATCAATAATTAATTATTTACAAATAATATTACAGAATCACAATTATGACAACCAGGTCGTTACCAAGAAAGAGGGGGCTTTTCGATATGGATTTCTCCTTACTAGCGCGCAATTTGGTGACCAAACCCCTTTCCTAGATAGAACTTCCTTCGACATTGCCAATAATGTTATCTAATAATATTATTCAAATAATATGAATTATTGATCTGATAATAGGAAATAATGTGCAGTGACAATTATTGAAGCAATAATAATATAAAATATCTACGTAGCAATTATTTAATCAGTAAAATAAAATATTGAACATTAATTACTGTAACAATTATTGAGTAGTGTCTTCTTACATAAGAATCAATAATTCAAAAACACTGTGTAATACCGTGTGCTACTGTGCAATCACGCGTATTACTGTATTTTAACCCAGGTATTCCAATAGTGTTAACGGTAATAATTATGTCGTTATTTATAAAAACTCCAACTTGTCGTTTTCTTTATCCGACAGTTTTTCATTGTGGGGCCCACAAATGAATGCGCCGTCGTACGAATATTCCCCGAGAGCAAGAATATTCTACAACCAAACGAATATTCTCCGACAATAATGAATATTTTATAACCACTTACTTATTTTGTAAAATTTGCACATTTCACCCATAACCAAAGTATTATATCAAATTAACACTTTATTATTCAAAATAATAATTAGAGGAAATTCAATTTTATTTAAAAAAGTTGGGGTTTTACACTTAAGCTAAAGATATTCAATTATAAATTCAATGATCATGATCATACCAGTCAACAACTCATCTTTGCACTACTGGCCAAAGGAAACTCATAGTCACGATCATACCAATAATCTACCCATCTTTACACTCAAGTCAAAGATAAATTTCATCTCTATGTTTATAAAAATGTTATATATGATAATAAAAATAATATGATCAAAATATGGATTTAATTTCAAAAGTAAGATTCATATATCAACGATAATTTGGTCATAAAAAGAAACTAATTTTGTCGTGAATAGTACCCCGTGAATAGTACCTTGTGAATAGTATCCCGTGAATAGTACTGCGTGAATAGTATCCGTGAATAGTACTTCGTAAATAATATCGTATTTATAAATAGTATCCATAAATAGTACCGTATACGTAAATAGTGTCGTATACGTAAATAGTGTTGTATACGTGAATAGTATCGTATACGTGAATAGTAACCTCGACATGAAAATGTATAAATTTTATAATAAAATTTATACCAATATTTCGGTATAATGATATTTAAAGAATAACATCATTTACAAAAAATTAACATCCATTACCATCCCTTACCTCAAAAGAATAGCACTTTTGACTGGATTATCAGATATAATACTGAAGGAAACTTGCACTGTATAGCAACACTAAAAATATCTAAATACTCACAAAAATACGCTCGATATTTAATAAAATATTATTCTTTTTAAAAAAATTCACACCCACCTTGAAAATCAGATTTTAGCACACCAGTTGGGCCCACCAACATTAAAAAACATTTTTCTTTTTAAAAAATATTTATAACTCCAAAAATCAATTATTTTGGAATTTCAATAATTCATAATAAATAGTCATTTTATCAAACAAATTCAAATCTTATGTTCATTCTATAGGAAATTTAATTCTCTACAACTTTGTAGAAGAAAGTTTTTCCAAATTATAAATGAAAAATAACCGAAATCCACATACGGATGATCTTACATGCTATAATCAAATTTCAGTCAAAAATGGGGCCCACCAACATATTTAACATGTTTTCTTTTGTAATAAAAATACTCCGGACCCAATTTGCTCTCTTTCTCCTCATTTATTCATATATCGTGCATACATTGTAAAAATATCACCGTTATTATATTATTATATTATTACATCATACACTTATAATGTAATATTACAATAATATATATTTGAATGAATTATTTTATCAGAAAAGATAAAATATCAACTTTCAACAATTGTCACTTTTCTAAAATTCATCCATTTAAATCCACAAAAAATAAATATTTCCTTATCATATAAATTAACAATTTATTATTCACAAATAATATTATATAACTACAAAATTGACAACCAGGTCGTTCCCAGGAAAGATGAGGCTTTTCGATAAGGATTTCTCCTTACTGGCGCACAATTAGGTTACCAAACCCCTTTCCTAGACAGAACTTCCTTAGACATTGCCAATAATGCTATCTAATAATATTATTCAAATAATATAAATTATTGATCTGATAATTTGAAATACTGTGCAATGACAATTATTGAATTAATAATATAAAATATCAATGTAGCAATTATTGAATCAATAAAATAAAACATTGAACAGTAATTACTGTAACAATTATTGAGTAGTGACTTCTTACATAAGAATTAATAATTTGTGCAACACCGTGTGCTACTTTACAACACCGCGTATTACTATATTTTAACCACGGGTATTCCAACAGTTTTAACGGTAATAATTACGTTGTTATTTATAAAAAAAACTCATACTTGTCGTTTTCTTCATCCGATAGTTTTTCATTATGGGGCCCACAAATGGCTGCACCGTCGTACGAATATTCCCTGAGAGCAAGAATATTCCATGACCAAACGAATATTCCCCGACAACAATGAATATTTTATAACCACTTGCTTATTTTGAAAATTTTACATATATCACTCTTAACTTTAAACTTTTATCAATTTCACTATTTACTAAATAGAAAAATTGAATACTTTTATTTCATAAAATTCGGGGTCTTACAACTTACGTGTTAAAAACATGCTAAGAATGTTCATATCTCCCTGTTCTGTGTTCTTCGCGAACTGCAGAAATAGAAACTGCTAAGCAGCGCTGCAGCGATGCTTAGTAGGCCTGTCTACGCTCTGCAGCGCCGGTCTCTAGTGTAATTGGTGCGCTGTAGCGCCGAGTCAGAGCTGCAGTGCCTGGCCATAGGTTTAACAGCAGAGCTGCAGCGCCAGTTCCTGAGTAAAAGGGCGCGTTGCAGCACCGGTTAGCATAGTTACCCAAAAAATATTATTTAATTGTTCATGTTCAGAAAATGTTATTTAAACCCAATATAATGAACATAAAAATGTATTAAGCATATAATGTGATTTTAAAACAGATTCTTAACATGTCAATAATGTTCTTACATGTTTAATTGATATGTCAAACACGTAGTTAACTCGTCATTCGTAAAGTATAATAATGAGTGAAAACTAATGTTGTGATGTGATTAATATAATCATAATCAGAGTTTAGACAAAAGAGGATGTACTTATGATGTCGGTTACATTATAATTAACTAGTATTGTGAATATAAATGGTATGTTGGATTAAATTAAGGAACGTGAATAGTAATCGTTTAATCTACGCACGAGATAAGTTTTCTAACCCTAAACTTTCTTTGAGCAAGTTTCCAAACCCTAATTACATTGAGCAAGATCTTATTCTATATTATGTTATGATTGAGCCAATTTTCTATCTTAATGTGACGCCCCCAAAATAGGTATACAACACCCTTTCTGAGTCGCCAAATACATGGTACAAAAATAACTACAACTTCATTATTACAATTGTCGCGTAAAATACGATAACACATATGCTGTGAGTTTGAATACTGTCTAGAAGACAATATTTGTATTTAAACTCAAATAAGTCCTCATTACAATTATTGAAATACTATTTTATAAAATAGTGAGGACTACTAAAATAACTGACTAGAAACATCACTCCACACCCCGACTAGTTTCCGCTATATTCTCTCCTCCTGAGAAGAAAAATGGAATAAAAGGAAAAGGGTGGGCTCAACTAGCCCAGTAAAGAATATTATGACTAAGATAATGTAGAACAAATTATTGTTAGCCTTCAATAAATCAGAAAAATATAACGGACAATTAGTTTTAGATCAATATTCGCAGCGAAAATAACAATTCATTAGAAGAGTTAAGTAGAGAATGAAATCTACTATCATCTATGAATTTAAAAGTCCATTATCAATATTTTATCCTTATAACATCAATCAATATACATCTTAAATCAAATATTCATCTTTGCACTATGGGCCAAAGATATTCATTTGTATCACCAGTTGGTCATGTTCATCTCAACACCTGTTCATCTTTGCACTACGGGCCAAAGATATTCATCAGGTAATCATTCATCTTTGCGCTACAAGCCAAAGATATTCAATTATATCATCATTTAGGATAGAGGATGATGAAAAATATTGTAAAGAAACAAATCTAGTGAGATAAAAGGACAAAGATTAGGGATTCGTACTTCAGTTTATTCAAGTTCAAAAATACTCCATAATAATCAATTGTGGAGCAAAATTCAAGAATGAAGATCAAAACATGGATATAATCAAAGATAGTAATCATAATAGACATCTTGGACAAAGAAGAGAAAATTTTATTTTTCTGTGAATAGTGCCGTATTTATGAATAGTGTAATATATGTAAATAGTGCCGTATACATGAATAGTAATCCCGACACAAAAAGGTATAAATTTCCACAAGAAAAATCATACTTCGTGAATAGTACTCGTGAATAGTGCCGTATTCATGAATAGTGTCATATACGTGAATAGTACCGTATGTGTGAATAGTAATCTCGACATGAAAAGGTAAAAATTTTACAATAAAATTCATACCAATATTTTAGCATAACGATATTGAACGAAATAATATTATTTACGAAGAAAATAACATCCCTTACCTCAAAAGAACAGTACTTCCGGCAGAAATATCAGGTATAAGACTGAAGGAAACTTGCACTGAATAACAACTCTCAAAGTATCTAAATACTCAAAAAATAATCTCGATAATATAGAGAGAGAAAACTTATGATTTTGGAGTGATTTTTAATTCTAACTAAGCACCCTATTTATAGGAAAATACTTAGAACGCCAAAGTAGACTAACCTACTACTGGATGGCTTTACCTGCTACTATTCACGCACACCACTTTTAAAATAAAATTTTAGCACATTTCTTACCAACCAAAAGTGGGGTCCACCCATTTAGAAATTTTTTTAAAATGTTTTAAATTTAAACAATAATCAGAAACTTCAATAATTCATAGTAAATAGCTATTTTATCAGAAAAATTTGAATCTCATGTCTATTCCATAGAAAATTTAATTCTCTACAACTTTGTAGAAGAAAGTTTTTTCAAATTCCAAACAAAAAATGCCCGAAATCCACATATGAACGATTTTTAATACCTCTATTCTGACAAAATACTGATAAAAAACCTCAGCATTAATTCCTTCATTCATAACCATATAAAAATAAATATTTCCTTATCATATAAATCAATAATTAATTATTCACAAATAGTATTACATAATCACAATTATGACAACTAGGTCGTTTCAAGGAAAAAAGGGGCTTTCCGATAAGAATTTCTCCTTACTAGCGCGCAATTAGGTAACTAAACCCCTTTTCTAGACAGGACTTCCTTAGACATTGCCAATAATGATATCTAATAATATTATTCAAATAATATGAATTATTGATTTGATAATGAGAAATACTGTGCAGTGATAATTATTGAAACAACAATAATATAAATATCAACGTAGTAATTGTTGAATCAATAAAATAAAATACTGACGAGTAATTACTGTAATAATTATTGAATAGTGTCTTCTTACGTAAGAATTAATAATTCAAACATATTGTGCAATACCGTGTGCTTTTGTGCAACCACGCGTATTACTGTATTTTAACTACCAGATTTTCCAACAGTGTTAACGGTAACAATTACGTCGTTATTTATAAAAACTCTAATTTGTCGTTTTCTTCATCCGATAATTTTCAGTTATGGGGCCCATGTAGACACTCAAAATTTTGTTTTCCTGTTACTAACTATGTAGGAGGACAAAAGTGACTTTTTCACAGTCTAGAGATAACCCTGGAGGACCATAACATTAATTCTAAACCCCGAAGATGGCCCCGGGAGATCCAGTTTT